>CAAKMY010047608.1:0-23748 GCA_901111285.1 Corrigiola litoralis | reverse complement strand
TACGTATTTTAAAAAAAATTCCTCAAATATTTGCAAAAATACAAAAGTTGGCGGGGGCCGGGGCTCCCTTGGGTCCCCCTAGTTCCGCCACTGTACATATACTCACATTTTCACATGTCTGAGACATGGACCAATCTATCAACATATATTATTTAATAATCAGTTTCAAGATATGTAGAAAGATTTTAGATTGATTATGAGCATCAAGATGTAAGTACATATGGAGGGGATCATTTAGATACCTAAAATTATAGAACTTTTGTCTAGAATTATGGCGAACTCAGTTTAGACTGATTAGGGACCAATTTACAGAACCTCAGTTGTCCAGATAATCCTAATTTATATAAAGATTGTTTACTGTATCATTTCCTTATAAATGAGGCAACTCGATCTATAGGCAACTCTATGATGTAGAGTTTACCGATAAAAGTAATAATACTATTTTACATCTTTTCTCTTGGGTGATTTTGACATGCATTCGCATCTATATGCATACCATTAGTAATAAACTGGTAGAGTTTACAAATCGTACTTTGACCATCAATAAATTAAAAAAATAATTTGAAAAAGTATGAATTTTCTTTATGTAAATTTTTTTTCCAATCAAACCTTTGTAAATTTATTAATTTACCAAAGTAATATATTGAGTTATTAAAATCAAAGTATCACCTTGACAAGTGTCCTAATTAATGAAACCGCGGCAATGATACATATAGAGCCGTCTTTGGACAAAACAATTCACAAGTGGTGGAGGCCCACCTATTTTCTGTCCATTTTACCCTTACCCTTCCTTTTTTATCAGCAGAATTACGTAAATGCCCCGTTTGTGGGTTGTTTTGTCCAAGTACAACTCTAGGCAAGTAATTTCTCCTGAAATTAGAAAGGTTTGTCTTTAATGAAGGGAGCATTATTTATGTAATATCTATGTCTGTGAAATTTCTCAGCATATGTGACATATACAAAAAGGATATTATAGGCGTTACATTGAAAATTTTAGTTGAACTTTTAGAAAACTTATCGTCACCTACCTTAAGTGGCTTGGTATTTCAAATATAAAAAATATTAATTATCAAATTTTGGACGAATCTAGTTCAATGACTCCACGAGCAATTGAAAAATCAGTTTTCTTGATGGACTTTTGGAATTCACATTTCTTACTACAGAAGACTATTGTTATGAGGTAACTTCTTTAGACTAGAATAATATTGGTGAAAAGTTCACAAGGAGCACCATCTTCAACTTAAGAGATGAGCCCTCTTTATTCAACAAGAACTTATTTTGTTTTGTTTTTAGTTTCTTACAGTCACTAATAAAACAAAAATATTCAGGAGCACCGAATGTCAGATTGGTGCCATTTGCCCCATTCCATAAAGTACCACTGCTCTAATCCACTAACGTCAAAGTGGGCCAAGTCCAGCCAAAAGTTCTAACCAATCAATGGGCACAGACTTATGGGCCTCACTCTTGATATAATATTCATCTGATCTCTTTTCTAGAAAGAAAGTATCTTACTTTAAGCCCAACCAAAGTTATAGTTTAACAAGCTCAACACTTTTCATTTCTTTTCCAATTATTTTTATAGCTTTGTTCTGTTGTTGGTTGGTCTTCCATTCTCAAGGAGACCCTAAAAAGGTAGGCTCCTAAACCACAAACTCATTTCCAACTTACTCACCTTTCCATTCACATCATCAATGTTTGCTTAGTATCCAAGCTCTCCTTTCATATAGGAGTTGTTCCATCAATACACAAGAAGCCAACCACAAAGCAAAATAATCATCTTAGACAAACATGGCACTCAAAATGGCCATGTGTTGCTTCACCAACACTTTAGACAATAGTGAGGAACTTGTTCATCCTAAGCAGTCCTCTCCATCCTCTCCTCAAAGGTTATCCCTCTTAGATGTAAGCAACAATAATCTTATCTCTGAACTCTCTATCAATGATCTTTCTAGCTCGCTCCCGGGTTCGAATCTCCATGTCTTTAGCCATGATGAGCTTAGGTTGATCACTAACAACTTCGCTTTGAGCAACTTCCTTGGTGAAGGGGGATTTGGTGCGGTTTATAAAGGGTTCATACATGATCAAGTTAGGCCAGGATTAGAGGCTCAAGCAGTGGCTATTAAGGTCTTGGACTTAGAAGGAACACAAGGCCATAAAGAGTGGTTGGTAAGTTCTTTCATATGACTATTTAGCCGCTGTACTAAACTTTTCCACAACTTATACGTAATTAAGGAGTGATAATGATTTAGTACGTAATAGTAGAACAACCCTGTTGAATTGGAATTTATACGAAAGTTTTACAGGCTGAGGTGCTATATCTTGGACAATTGAGGCATACAAACTTGGTGAAACTAATTGGTTGCTCTTGTGAGAATGATCAAAGGCTTCTTGTGTATGAGTACATGGCTAGGGGCAACTTGGATAAGCAACTTTTTAGCAGTAAGTTAACGTTCAGGTTCAATGAGGAATCAATTAAGAAAAATCTTGTTGCTTCATGCTTTCGTTATTCTTTATCCTTTTGTTCACTTTTTGGCCCTACGCCATTCTACTTTAGCTTAGCTTTTTTAATGTGGAGTGTGAATGCAGGGCACTCTGTTACCTTGCCATGGTTGACAAGAATCAAAATTGCACTAGAAGCTGCTAAAGGCCTTGCTTTTCTACATGATCTTAGTAAACCAGTCATATTCCGAGATTTCAAGGGTGCAAATATATTACTAGATGCTGTAAGTTAATACCTTACACTGTTAATAGTTACGGAGTAGTTTTGTATGAGAGCATCTAATTTTAAGAGGATAAACGGTCAAATTTTGGAAGTGGTCAATTTTCATACAATGTTGATAAAGGGGGCACTTAAACTTAATTGGTGATCATTTTTAAAATACTGTCTCATTCAATAGTTTGTGCTATGTCACTTTTGTGTAGGATTATACAGCCAAGCTTTCAGATTTTGGCTTTGCTAGAGATGGTCCAGACGAAGATAAGAGTCATGTTTCAACCAAGAATATAGTAGGCACGAAAGGTTATGCAGCCCCTGAATACATAATGACAGGTAGTTTGGTGTTTAATCATTCAAACTTTATTTTACTACTGTTTTCTACCATGACACGACAATGAAGAACACATTGTTTGAACATAATCCAGGCCACCTGACAACAATGAGCGATGTGTATAGCTATGGCGTAGTCCTGTTAGAGTTACTGACAGGTCGGAGATCCATGGACAAGACCAAACCTAAGAAAGAGCAAAATTTGGTTGATTGGGGGAGGCCTCTACTCAAGGATCCTCGAAAACTCGACACCCTTATTGATCCAAGACTTGAAGGGCAGTACTCAATTGAAGGGTCTAAAATTGTTGCTATGTTGGCATACCAATGCTTGAGCAAGCATGCGAAATCTAGGCCTAGGATGAGTGCTGTGATCAAGGTGTTGGAACCTCTTTTGGACCTCAAGGACATGCCTAGGGGATGCTTTGTGTATGTTGTACCAAGTGAAGAAGGTAGTGCACCAACTAATAAGGCGCAAATATTATATGATGAAAAAAATGATGAGGAGGATGGAAAGAAAGAGGAAGTAGCAGTCGAACAAAAATGTGAGGAGATGGAGGGGATGGAAAATGGGGATGATGAGAACCAAAATGAAGTGAGACAGAGGAAGAGTCATCAAAGAAGAACATTGAGATATAGGGCAGTCCATTCTGATTCAGCTCTGTATAAAGCTCAACAGAGTTAACTTGTTTTCATTTTTGCTAAATTACAGTTTCTTCACCTGTACAAATATTTTTGTTTGTTTCATATTTATTCGTCATTTATCTAACAAAATTCGAGTAGATAATAAAAATTTTGAAAAGTTTGTACAAGTGAGATAATGCAGATTAGAACTTATATGAAAATTCACTGTGGTTTCTCCTCGTACTTCAAAGGAATGGACAAAATACACTTTCAAGTGCTAATTACGTAGTGGCACCTTGTAGAGTACATGTATTATGCCATAAAAACTAGTGCTGCTCTTGAACATTCATGAGATGAACTGAGTTCAAATCTCTATGTTGATTTTATCAAGTTAAATAACTTTTAGGAGTTTACTGCTTCGTTATAACCCAAAAAATAACTTTTTACTGATATTTTGTACTCTGTAGCGAACCCTTCTCTTGCAAAATTGGTGAAAAATTAACAGCGATCAATATCGTCTAATCTACTGAAACTTGTGCACCAGAAATTCGCTAAATCTAAGTTTATAAATTCACATTTATTCCTAACTAAACAAGTATCCTTACCGAGTATCAAGAAAGGTTTTACAAGCAGTCCCCATGGATATGTCGAAGTTTCCCCTTCTGTAATAAGCCGTGTAGGCAGCTATATAATCAACACCACCTAACATTTACGGAATAAAGATGTAGCCATGTAGGTAGCTCATTGCTCTGAAGTATCATTAAGTTATATGTGGTGAGGTCTAATGTTTAAGAACTGAAATAAGTACTTGGAACAATGTATACATCTAATACTCATGAAGCCATGTAGAAATATTTTCATGAGAGTACTCGGGTGTGATATTTCTAACGAAATTTATATGTATTTTTAAGAATTTTTGGAAACTTTACTGAATTCATGTTGGCCAGTTGGCGTATTGAAAATTATCATATTCCACTTGATATGCGTTATCACTCTGCTATATGTTCATAATCCACTCCTCCGCACCACGGCGGTAGTGTCACAGGCTTCCGTTCCAGAGCAGAGTAGCCAAACATGATTTAGATTTACCACGTCCGTTCATGTTCCGTGATGCTTGCAAAATGATATTCGAAAAATTCTACTGGGCATTCTTTTCTACTAGGCGATCGAAATCTTTAGGAATTCAGTATGCCATGTATCACTACATGATCATGTACCGCAGTCCGCAGATGACACAGTGGTTTTAAATCATGTAACACTGAGGATTAGATTTTCCTTATATATATTACTACTCACTAGGACGACCAGACCTTTTAACAGATATTTTAGAGTTTGGTACAATGAAAGAACGTGCAAGAAAATGAAAAAATGTCCTCTTTTGTGGGTGGAGGGTGGGGGTAAGTTGTGGTCCATGCGAATTTTAGAGAACGGATAACCGAGGACAAACAGCTAGTGAAGGAGAAAGAGGAACATCACTAACATGATAGATCATGGTCATTGAACAAGCTAAGAAGTCATGGACATGGGCAGCCAAGTTCTACCACATGCTCCCGTGCGCAAAACGGCACAAGTAGGTACTGAACTACTGATGCAAAGTGGAAGGTAGGGTCTCAAGGACAAGGATGAAAGTACCTTCGAAAACCTTCGTAGAAAACGACAAAGAACTAAAAGCTTATGAGAAACTAGCTAGAAACAAATGATTCGCCATAACCGTAGAGAGAAACCAAGTTAGACCAAAGATAGACCAAGTTACATGCACATCGCCGCGACCAATTAAGCAACTTAGTTAAATGAACTCTCCATCTATGATAACAGGTCTTGTTCCTTGCACTTCGGCTGATTTAGAACTTAGAATATACTCTGTTATACTCAACATAGTAGCAAAAACCATATCGCCACACCTGGCACCACAATCATACGGTTGTTTTCCAATAACAATTTGGTATGCTAGCTATAAGAAGGCTAATAGCCAAGAAAACGAGATCAGCACAAACAGAAATACGAGAACACAGACGAAATGAAAGCAAACAACTAGATTAAACTCAACTAACAGAATTCCCTTCTTCCGATTACAGTATGTTGTTATAAGTAAGCTAAAAAGCCAAGAATGTATTTAGCACAAGAAGTACAAGAACACGTACAAAACAACTAAATTAAACCACCTAGCTAGACACCTAGTAAGATCTGTGGTTGAGGCAATCAAAAAAATATAGGCCCTATATACCTTGTGTCGAAATTCTCAAATGTCCAGTATGGAGGGTTTTCCAAGATTTGACCTTATAGTTATCGTCTATTGGCCTAGTTTTTGTAAAACTGTTTTTACTTCTCAGAAATAGTTTATCAAAAAACTGGTTTTAGAAACAACTTGTTGAGTTTGGCCTAGTTCATAGTAAAAGTGTTTTATAGCGTTTAGAAGTGTTTGACCTACTTATTTCTACACATAATTTTTTCCTTTTTTGATAGTTTGAATATTGCATTTATGGAATAACAAAAGATTTTCCTTCTTTAAATAATAGCTTTTGCAAGAAATAGAAACAGAAGCAGCATTTTGGTGCTTCTGCTTTTGGGGGTCAAAAACTGTTTTTTGGATTTTTCAAAAACTATTTTGGGTTTTTAAAAAACACTATGTTTGGCCAAGCTTGTAAATTTTGGGTTGAAAAACACTTTCAAAATCTAGGCCAAACACATACTTATAGACTAATAGTCCATGTTGTTTAGATACTATGTGAGAGGACCAACTCAAGTAAGGTCGAGCCTCAGCTAATGGTTAAGGTTCAATCAATAAATACTCCAAATTTGTTAACATAACAAGAGTTGACCCTTGTTAGTATTTCATCTATGCAAAAGAAAATTACTATGCAGCACAAACTACATTACTATAGTCCACCAAGTCCAGCCGTGAAATCCTCGTAATAGAAGTCCGTGTATCACTCAAGTGGAGGAAGAATGAGCTAGCTAGTAACTAACAAGCGAAAGGCAGAAGATCAAGAGCAAAGAGAGGCCAAGAAAAACTCATGCTTGTCTCTCTTACTTCAGTAATACTATGACATAAGAAAAGTTAAAAATGGTGTTCTTTGGCCGAATAGAGAAAAACACGGAGTCTAAACATGAGTCAAATTCAACATGTAGCCGGCCAAGTGAGGAAAGTACGAAGTAATGTAGTATCGCAAATTCACAATCACTAGTCTATATGAGAAATTGAACACTATCGTCACAATCCTTTTTTTATCATTCGACGCGCTTTGATCACCAAAGGTCATGAGTCATGACAATAATTACATTTTCCACCTGAATGCTAACTATTTTAAAAAGTTTAGACGGTTAAATCTTTCCCCACAATAGGAAAAGTTGATGAAGTAGTGTTAGAGGAAAATTGGACGAGACTGCATGTTTCAGTATAGATGTGCGTCATGTGTTTGTTTGAATACAGATACTGCCATTTTTCAACCCGTCTCACCCAAGTTCAATTTTTGTGATCAAATCTTGAATAATACTCCCTCAAATGTTATTTATTTATACTGTTTAATTAGGACAACATTTTGACAACAATTTACAAGTTTCTCGTAATTAGTTGAAAAAGTAATATACAATCAATAATACAATAAAAAGTATACATTTAATAGGATTTCATGCATCAAGGCATTTTGAGAGAAATAATTTTTTGTAATCATTATTTTAGGACTTTTTAGGAGAACATCTATTTTAAAAAAGAAGACCTAGCATTTTTATGTGCCAACGTGTACTTATTAATTAAGACATTTATGAGTAGATGTCAGGTTGCTAATAAGCAAGAATTGGTGAAAGCTTATGCTGAAGAGTGAAGACTTAGGTTCTGTTCGACTTTGATTAACTAATTAGTATTTGGCCCCGTCGTGAAATTCACGGGGTCGTTTCATGATAACTTTTTCGTGAATTT
This sequence comes from Corrigiola litoralis, assembly GCA_901111285.1. Lineage (NCBI taxonomy): Eukaryota > Viridiplantae > Streptophyta > Magnoliopsida > Caryophyllales > Caryophyllaceae > Corrigiola > Corrigiola litoralis. Next base: position 16,165 of record CAAKMY010047608.1, on the reverse strand, counting down.
TTGTTGTTATATTTTAAGATTATTTTTGTTTCACATTATGCTTTTTGGTATTTTTTTGTAACATAAGTTGAGTTTTGTGGTCTTTATTATACTAATTTATATGTATAGTTTGGGTTTAATATCATTGTTGAAGAATGAAATTTAAAAGGAGTAATATAATTAATGTTATTGATACATATTAGTTATTTTTTGAGTTGATAATAAATAGTTATATCATTATGAATGAAATAAATGATAATAAAACATCATTTATTGTGTGCTCGGTTGGCGATGACGTGGCAATTATATGGCGTTACAGGTGGCTTGCTACTGGGCTTGCAACGCCTTTTAATAGATATATATAGTATAGATAGATAGATAGATGATCATCACTTAATCATTTGTGTTAAACCTGACCATTTCCTAATTATATTGTAATTGTGTAACAATGGATTATACTATAATAGTAGGCTCTAAAAAGTGCTAGATGATAGACTATGGAGAGGTAATTAGATCACTTTTCACCCTTGATGGACTTTTTTATTGCCAAATTAAACATGTTTTTTTTTTGGGATTATCCAACCCAAGATACTATTAAGTAGCGATTTGAATATGTATGGAATACCTTTAACTAATCGCACAAGGACAAGAAACAGAGCCCTCGGGAAGTTTGTAAGTAAACCACATGCGATTGCATATCATTTTGAAGTCATGTTCTCCCTCGCTATTTTCACATAGTGAGCAATTATAATCAACGTCATTACGTATTTCGTTTGAAAAATTGTTGCTCATATCAAAAAGAATATACTACTGTAGTACAAATACAAACATGCATAATGCATTCCCTGCATAGTACAAATACAATGATATGATAATATTGAGCTTATACCAATATATTAATTTATAGTATATCTATCAACCTAAAGCCCTAGGAAATCACGAGCATAATTTTGTACTAAAAAATTTGTCAAAATGAAGTCTCTATCGAAAATGACACTCTAAGTCTCTAATTTAAGCTAATGACTAACATTCCTCCGGAATCTTAATGACTGATATGTCAAATGATGGCGTGAGATCGATCGGCTTTCATATCTTAAGTCTTTATTGTTTAAAATTTTCAATACATATCACTCCTCTTTATAACTCCTTTTCGAAGACAAAATAAATCTCATTTCATTTTTCTTTGCAAGACTAACATTTCTACCGTCGACACTAGTGAGTAGTGACTTGCAAGAAAAGCATGCAATAAAAAAAATAAAAAAAGGATTTGACTACATAGCTCCATGCCCACCGTTTCCTTTAGTAAAATACATTAGAATTCTCAAAACATTAATAAAAGAAAGTCTTTTGTTAAAATAGTAGACTAAGCCATATTGACTAAACAAAGACATATATATCTCTGACTTGAATTGTACTTGATTAATTTAAATGAAGAAAGGTCCTCTATTTTTACCAAGATTTTTTCGAAGAATTTTGATCAATTGATAAATGACGCAGTCACGCAGCCCTCATGTAGTCATATTGACCCTCTCTTCTTAGCTAATACTCCGTAATTCCGTATATAGTGAGTAGTGACGGCTCATGCAACCCTCATCGACCAGAGCTCAGCTTTCCTGTACAGTGTGCGCTCACACTTCTTGGCTTTGTGGTGACTTCTTGGCTCTTTCTGCATGACTGAACGTCTACTCTGTTAAATCATGCTTGGCCCAGCCCAATATGCAAACACCTTGCCTTCCTTTCTTCTTCTTTGTTTATTTTTTTCGTTGACTTGGACTACTGTCCGTTTGTCCCAAGTTCATGAAGATTAATCTTTAAGAAGTGTGAGATGATGGTGATGGTAAACAAAGATGAGGTAGGGACGTAAGAGAGAAAGTAGATACAATATCGTTTTCTTGCATAAAAGAGTAATTCGAATATTCCAGTTGATTGAAATTTCATAAAGCCACCAAACTTATTCCACTTCTTATTATTTCTCGTTCTTCACTTGATATTAGTCCTTGCCGTATTACACTATTACGACTCTTTCATATGTGCTCAGTTGCTTGCATGGAACTATGGAAGTCATAAAGTTAGAAGGAAAAACATAATAGCTAGTAAACGTCAAAACATAATAGCATGTACAGATTGATCTGCTTCATCTTGACGTTGAAAATCACAAATCGCCATAACGGGTATATTCATGTCAACAAATGGCTAAAAGATGATGTTTCGAGACGATTTTTTCATGCTTTTCATAAGCAATGAAGCCATGTCAAAGTCCACATGGAATAAGTAATGCATGATGAACAAAAATTGTTTGCCAATCACGATAATTGAACCGTTCGACCTACGAAGATTGTCTTCTATGTTTAAAATGTTTCATTTATCTTTATCTATCGTAAAATCATAGCTTTGGTACGGGAAAATTTTGAGCTCTCACTTGCAATAAAAAAAATGTTCGTTTCCACACTCTTTTCGTCTGCTTTTGTGCACCCCACAATATTCATACGATCCCTAATAATATTCTTATCATTGGATTGACATCTCAAGTTACATCATGTGAATCAAAATTTATGATGAAGAGTGCAGATCGATAAAATGTGACGGAATAAACCTCTCCCTTGTGTAAATTGGGAAAAGCTTTTGATGATCAGTTGATCACCAATGAGCATGATAATAGTATCCGTTAGCTCTTTATGGGCCTAGAAAATTGAACTCAACTTGTGACAGAGTCTGCATTAAAATTCAAAACAGACAGCCCAATGATTTCTGAGCGACAAATATATTCCAGACTGCTGTACCACACTTGCATCATAGAGCAGATTAGCACTTAGCAGAAGGCATGGTGTGAGACGGAGTATATGATACCGTACAAGCAATCAATGATTGAATTTGTGATCCAACTATTTCGGACTATCTGAATATACAAGCTGAGGTACTGGTGAGGATACCAGGAACCAATCACAGCAAGCTCTAACACAAACCAAAATGAAAGGAAATTCGATAAATAGTTACCATTTGATTTAACTATACTGGTATAGGACAAAACTTCGATGGTATAGCATATACCAAAAATTCAAAGAATGTTTCTACTTATATTTTCTACAAGTACACGTACTTTTGGTGTAAAATGTCACAAAACTGTACTGGAGTTCCATTATGCAAGAACAACCAAAGTTCAGATCCACTGCCAACCTTTTGACCCATCTTAATTTTCTTCTTTCTGGACTTTTAATTGCACAACAACAGATTACAAAGAATTGTAACATAAACAGCCAAATCAGCAAAACCAAGTCCTTTCTAACTGATGGCTCAGATTATGCTGATTTGGCTGACCCCAATACTTGGGAATGTCAAGTAGTACAGTCGAGCAAATCCTTAAAACCGCCACTCCAATCCACACAGACCAAATACAGGATGCTTTCAGCATTTCACCTCCAAACAAAGGAAAAAGCTGTTTCCGGGAATTTACACCTGTTCAATAAGAGTAGAAAAAACAACTCTTTTAAATCTGGTACTTCAAACAGTACAGTGTAAGTGCTCAAAATCAGTAGATGGAGTTTTACCTCATGTTCCAGTGAAGAAACACAGTAAATATTTACAGAAAGGACAAAACCCTGCAACACTGAAGAACATCAAGAGCCACGGAGGGAGAAGATGCTTGCTTGATGATATATCTCACACACCAAAAAGATGAAAGATAGCCGACCTATGCTGGAGCGAACAGAACACGCACAAATCGGGACACAATGTAAGACAACAGATGATCAGAGCCATACTTTACGAATGCTATCTGAAAACAAGGCTTCCATTCTGTTGCTGTCTTAAGTTCTCTATGAGGGACTGGTAGAAAGCTTTAAGGGCCTTAGTATCATTGCTCTGTAAAAGTAAATAAATAAATATAAATAAAATGAACAATCACAGGCATGTAAGCCAATTGATGAGAGAAAATTGAAAGAAGCTACAATGCGAAGTCATGATATATCTAACCATGATTGACTGATCGAGAACTTGGTATCTCAACTATCACGTAGCAAATTAAGGTCTACGACATAAATAAAGGATCTTTACAAACCTGCAGCTTCTGATGATACTGTTGAGCTAAATCTTGAGGGCAGTGTGCAGCAAGAAAACCTTTGGATACAAATTGAGCAACAAAGTTGTCACCAAATTTTTCATACATAACCTTCTGGGCTGTTATTATTTCCCCAAACAATGCAAGCTGTCAAAGTAATACAACACATGCACTGTTAAACAAGAACAAATATTGAAAAAAAACATAAGCACCATATATGCAACCTATTTAATAAGTTCCTCATGCTTTCACTTGACATTAAAAGAAAAAAAAAGGAAGCAGCACCAAAAGAAGTTTTTAATTGTGTGAACATATGTGGAAGACAATAAATTAACTAACAATAGGAAGGGCAACTCACTGCAAGCTAAAATGTCTCATGTACTTAACAACTTCTTTCTCCAACCCTTTCCCTATCCCTAATTAGCCACTTTCCAAATAAAAAAAAAAAAAGGAAGGAGATCAAAAGAAACCATATGTCCATATGCACACAAAAATGCACCCAATAGTCACTGACCCTAATCACTAATTCAGGCTTCATGTAAAATTGCAATAGACTTCTTCAAGAATTGCTCTAACTTCACCATTCAGATGGTCCTTCACTACACAAATGGAATTCGCCTTCTAAGCAGAAGAATATAAAAAAGCTGGGAAAAAAGACCAACATTATCACCTCCATCCATTCATCAGATTTCATGCATATGAATACAACAAACCACATCTGAATTATGAGAAAAGCTAGAAGCCAAGAACAAATGCAACTAGGGAGCACAAGAGCATGGGTGAGGGCAAAAGGGAGCAGAAAAACAGCTACAGTTTCATACTGGAGACATAGGCTGAAATCATTATGCATCAAGACACATTTCTAGATGAACCCACCTACGTAGCTCAGAAAAGTATTTAAGAAAAAGCTGAACTTAAAGAAGTAGAACTTTAAAAAGTTATCCGAACTTGCTTATCTTTGTTATATTTCACAATTAGCTTCTTTCATTCCAGATAAAACATAAGCAAAAAGAGACAAAATAGCAGCAGCCACATAGAGAGTTTAGCATTTCAACTTACAGTATTCGCATCTCGGAACTCAAAGGACTTATCCAGCACACTGTACAGACAACAGTTTGCCGCAAACGCTTCAATTACAAAAGTCTGAAACCCAGGTACCTGAAAAAACACCTACTTAATACAACCTTCAATATGATAACATTTCCTAGGTGAGTTTCAGTCTTTCAGAACTACAAACCTTCTCTTCTCCATAAGAACCCGTGCACCAGTCTTTGATTAGCTGAATAAATACCTGTACACATGCCTAAAAATGCAAAAGCACCATTTAGATCATTCTTAACAACCACAAGCAAAATAATTTGAAAAAACTTAAGAGTTGAGCACACACCTTTCTCACAGTAATGTCCTTATGGTTACAAGATGAATACAGCAACAATTGCATTATTGGATCCAGATAAGCCCTACTTTTGGGCGAGAGGAAAACTGCAGACAAGTCATGTGTAGCTATCACATTAAGAAATGTGAACAATGTTCGCTGAAGTTCCTGTAGTTCACGAATTTCCTACAACAAAAAAGAAGAGATATCATATAGACACAAGTTAAGTCCCATAATTTCTCAATTGCTATAATTCCATGGCATAAGCCAATAGACAACATCAACAACATCACATTACACTTGAAGCTCTAAGTAACTTCATAACCGAATTCTATTTTCTATATTTTTAGATCCACATCATATTTATCAATCCCTTTATTTTATATTATCAAATTAACTCACAGTCTCACATATCAAGGCATGATACTGACCATTTATAGTTTTATACCTTGCAAAATAAAAAATTCAAAATGTGCTGGAATAAACCTTTTGAAAGATATTTTCGGTCCCATCCCTCAATATTAGTATTGTAATTTTTGCCTTGCGTATTTTTAAATAAAAATTGAGAGTTAAAGACTTAAAGGTCCACCTCGATATACGAGAACATCTTATGAAAACAAAAGGAGAGAGTAGCTTATAAAAAAGACCATCCAAATTAGGCTATGTTGTGTTAGTTCTGAACATTACACAGGAAACAACCCAAAACTTTAAGAGTTCTACAGAATGAGCGTCAAAATGAACCAAATCCACAATCTAAAGTATGAACACAAGATGCATGCATGATCCATACCTCTGTGTTGCTTCCCGGACCACAAGGAAATGCATCTCTGGGAAGAACAGAAAACACCTTACTAGCAATGGAAGGAAACACTTCATCCAATATGTCATGAACGGCTGTGTTGAATTTGCATATGAGCTGATTAAGTAAAACAAGAATTCCAACTAACTCCTTGGGCTGCAAGAAGGGGAAAAAACACGTCTGAAATAATCCACATAAAAAGAGAAATTTATAGGACGCAAAAGAGAAACAGCAACATTAGAATCCACAATACACCTGACCCTGAATTTTGACAGAACCTCAAATGAACCTACCAAAATTTCCATCATTTAGTCTATACTACTACCATAGACAAATCAACAAAAGCATTCATCTCATTTGTCCATTTCTATGCAAGTCAGAGTGGGAAGCATACCCGCAACTCCAACTTTCATTGAAGAGATGCATCTAACTTTTTAAAAGAAATGAGCAAATACGTCTACATCCTCTAACTAATGCTCCCAGAAATCCAATATCATCCATTCTGGTGAATTAGATATTTGACAAAAAAAACTTCTTATTCAGAAACTTTAACAATAAAGGGCATGTTCTCTTCACCTTAATTTACTTTTCTTATCTTATCTTATAATTATGAACTTTTTTATTTATCCTGATTGTTTCTCAACTTTTCTAATTTTTCTATACTTTTCTGAACTTTACCTATCTTTTCTTATTTTTCTGAACTTAACTTATTTTTTTTTATTCATGTTGTTTTTACTAATTTTTCTGAACTTTGATTATCTTTTCTTATTTTCCTAAACTTTACTTATTTGTTCTTATTTTCTTGAGCTTTACTTACTTTTTTGAACTATATTTTTTTTTTTTTGAACTTTTTTTTTTCCTGAATGTAAGTAATAATAAGGTGAGAAAAACAGGGCCCTAACCTATCCTACTCTCAGCAGGGTGAGGACATCACATATATTTGATTGGTTTTTCACAGTTTACTTTGGTGATTGCTGTTTCCTTAAAACAGTGCAGGCCATGAGATGTCTTAAAATACGGAAAAAAATTACTCAAAATATGAAGGCCCACAATAGGAAAGAGCAGAAGAGCATAGGATAAGCTCTTTGAACACAACCCAACCATGTCCCCTAATACAGCTCATAAGTAATACATGTATAGCTTCCAGTCGTTAATGACACTTTACATTTTCTTCCAAAACTATTCTAAGGGCCATTTCAATGCTAGCATGCACACAGGTGGAATTAGCTAGTAGCTGATATTCTTTCATCAAACCCAGATTACAAAAAAGACTAAAAGGGAAGTTCACTAGGTATTGTTGATTATTTACATGCCAACGGATGAATGGTTCCCCTAAAATATTAGGACTTCAACCATGAAGTACATAGATTTCAAATACATGAAAACAAGAAATCACTATTTCGAGAAATTCATATCCTAAATCAAAACAAAATTCATCTACTCCAGATGAGATTATCAACAACCTAGAATGGCCACATTGATTTTGATAAATCATTACCTAGAAAAATCTAAGCACGGATTCATGAATTATGTCATTGCATTTCCGTAGATAATGGTGTTCCCGAGTAACCAAATACTTATGTGCCCTCTGCTGGTACCGTTACAAGTTCTGCTATAGTCGATCTTCTGAGAATTGTAGGACACAGGACCTCTTTGTCAAGGAACTTGCTCTTATTGAGATTCTAAACCGGCGCTTCTAACCGGGGGCGTATCCAAAAATTTAAAATGGGGGTAGCCTATGCAGAGGATAACCTATATTTTCTACAATTTTCTACTCTTTTCTATCTTTTTCTACAGTTTTCTAACATTTTTCTACCAAAGTTATCGACCAAAGTTTTCTACCCTTCGCTACATTGATGATATGCCCCTGCTTGTAACCTGAAGTTACTGGTGGTCAAACTTTGATTGCTCACATTGACCAGCTGTTTAAACGTAACTAATTGCCAGGAAGTCTTTAACGGGGAGAAGGGCACTTGTAAACAGGGGTAGGGTTTGTAATATCAAATCAAATGGGAGCCTGGGTTTATCTTGAGTTGAGCTTTCTGCTTGGAACATGTTCACCCTTGAGCAATGCTTTGCCAATCTAGCCCCTGAGGAAACCTCAATCAGTGGATGATGCTTACTACATCAGAAGTTTTCCTAATAGAAATCAATAGGTCCAGCCATGATCAAGATGCTGCTAAAAAAGTAGAAAATAGAGACAAACTAAAAGGCTTTTGAAGTCAGATTTGGCAATCCTAAGTCATGTACCTACTTCCTCTTATGACAAAATAGAGGATCAACAATTCAACATTGGATGGGGTCCTTTATATGTCATGAATTCAGTACGTACATTTGCCATGCTATTAAGCTCCAGACATCCTACTTCATCACTCTTGTTAGCTTTCGGTCATGTTCACATAAGATGTCAGACGCAGTTGATAGGTTGTTCAAATATGCAAGGGTGGGACCATGGGAGAAAGGAGATACTCAAGGCTCACTTTGAGGTTAACACAATATAGCCAGTGTTTACAATACGTAGTCCAGTTGTACAGTTCAGACTCTTTCTTAACAATTCTGTACAAGTCAGATTTCACCAAAAACTCAATTCCTGGATATTTAATTGGAAAACAGACTCCAAGCAAAGACATAAACCAATCACTAGAAAGACTAAATCATTAAGTCAAATTCCTCAAGTTTATTACAGCTTAATGTTCGATTCAGTTTTCTACATTTTGTAAATGCCTTCATAAACCCCCTCCAGCAGTTGTAGTTCCATTTTCATCCATAAACTCCCTTCTATAATTCTGTACATTCTTACTGTATGTTAAAAAATAGAATTTTTGTCCTTTTTAACACAAAGCTCCACCGGAAACTTGAATATTATTGATACCTTTTCTAATTTCAATGCACTAACTTAGCTATATTTGTGTTTCTCATTACCCTGTACCATGCATCTCTAATACGCCTACTTCTTTACTGCTCTAGCACACAGATAACTGCAGCTCCTAAGAGGCTACCTGGCGATCAGAGAGGGGAGTAGAAGGCAAACTTTATTCATACTGAAAAAGAATGTACAGTCAATAAAGACCAATGCCCTCAAGAATCATTCTCTTCAGCATACAATCCATCAATCAATCAGTGGCAGACTGGGTGAATAGAACAGGGCAAGATGGTCTAATCTTGTTTCTTGTCAAACAGCTAAGCAACCAGTTCAGTCAAGCTCCCTAAATAAACAGGTGCAGGAGTAGCGACAGCGGACCTTATTTTTAAAAAAGGCAATGCTACATCTCCATCACCTAGAGGTAAAAAACCTAACCTCTCAGTATGGCCACTGTCCATCTCACTAGACATTAGATACATGAGTCCAAAGATATGTACAAAAAGGTAGCAGAAAGAGAAGAAGTAAGTGGAAGTTCCAGTATACAGAACAAATATGGGAAACATGGATCACTTATCCTTATGGAATGTGGAAATCTAGGTCTAGTATTAACTGTTAGAGAATATTATATCGATAATGAAAATAGTGGATCTTTGTTTTTTATTGTTTAAATTTCCCCTATAAGTGCAAATTAAGTTATCATCAATTGTTATGAGAACATAAACCCAAACTACCCTTGTTCCCAATTGAGGAAACCAGTAATCGAGAGTTTGAATCCATAAATGCCATTGAAATTCACTTGTTCTCGGTGTGAATCTGGCAACTTAACCAGATTTAGTCTGCAGGACACTAAACAAGAACTTCCTCAAAAGGAAACCAAATCAACTTTCGTCAAATTTCTATCCTTGTAACAAGACCATTTCTACCTCCAAATGCTTAAATGACGATCTCTTCATCCCATTTTGACAAAGCAAACAAAGACACTTGTTGAAATTCCAATTCATAATACCCACAAAGATAAAGACATTTACCTCAATTTCTGCAAGCAGCTCCGCGAGTGCCTTTGGCAAGTACGGAAACACAGATACACCCAAAGTTTCAACCATGCGGTGGATAAAAGATGTGACCTAAATTAATAAACGGGAAAAGTTAGAAGAACATCAATTAAAAAACACCTTAACCAGGTAATATGTTACATACCTTACTCCGCAAGGTCTCTACTTTAGGAAAGACGACGAGGATTTGTAGCAAAACATCCAACGTCTACATCAAAATAACAAAGGACATTAGGTAAACTAATTTGGAAACTAAAGACATGCAGGGGAATATCATGTGAAGTATTAGATGCCTTCATGACTATCAAAGGAAAATGGGTATCAAGAGCACACCCATGCATCTAAAAGCTACTCAAAAGAGCAAGATATGCTGATATAGCTTAAAGATTGAACAAACTTAATCCTTTTTCTAGGCATCACAAACAGTCAATATCACATAAATATTCCATGCAAGGTTTACATGCATTTACCATACCAAAATAAAGAAACCACACAGAGTGACCAAAAATATAAATTATGTTTGAGCAATCCATGTCAGCTAAGCAAGCAACCATCCCAGATAGAACAGGTTAAGTAACAAAACTGTCAATAGCAAGTGTCTAAATCTCAGCACACATGTCTAGCTTCATGTTACTCTATAATTTGAAAAAGAAAATCAATGGAAGACAGAAAATTCCGACACCAGAATATTTACAATCGAACCTGCTTAAACATGAGACCAATCGCTGGGCGGCTTGCAGTCACAAGACGTTCACTGAACCCCTGGATGCATAAATGAATTCAAAGTCAGAACAACAGAGTTAAAATGAAGATAAGAAACGCATCACAACAGGAAGATTGGCCAAACTTCACATGTTTTCAAAAAATGGTCATGAAAGATATAGAATTAGACTCAATACTTTGTACTCAACCTCTAGACTCACATATAAGCACAGATAATAGTTTAATGAAGTATTGCAACATAGCTAGCGCACAATGGTATTCTGGTTTATACAGAAATAAAAGGCATATCAATATTATTGTTTGAATTCACCAGTGCAAATTATTCATTAGAAAAGGGAGTTGGATAACACACCTTACTGAGGGCATTTATTATCATAACAATTTGTTGAATAATCGTAATATTGGTTGGAGACTCTCCTCCATGCTGTACTTTGCCATTCACAAGCAATGTCTCGACCTAAATGTATACGACAAATATGTTTAGAACTCAAATTTATTGATAAACAATAGATATGTATGCACGCTTCAAAACAACAAAACCCAACCTGTCTACAAAGGGGTGTAAGTAATGAAGATAGATAATCTGTTTGCTTCTCAAGGGGCACATCATCCATCCCAATTAGAAGACCAATAGCCTACAAAACCATAAGAAATAAAAGTCTTTAAACACCTAAGAAAGGTATGACATAGTTGTAATCGATTGCTTCTATACTAACACATTTAAAACGGCACTAGCATAACCAACCTCAAAAATGTGACTTCCATCTTCAGAACCACTCATTTCTTTTGTTGCGAAACCCATACCAGTAAATCGGGCAACAACATCTTGTAAACTCTGTTTGCAAATTAGTTTGCAAATTTAGAAGCAACAAAAGAAATTACATAAGCAAAAAACATGGAAACAAGTAATGGGTTCCATTAAAATAGCCATGAAAAGCAGTATCACCTGCAAGATTGTCTCGATGAAAGGAATCAACTTTGACCTCAACAATTTCACAACCCTCATAAAGAGATAACTTGCCCTCCGACTCACATTAACATTTGGGTGATGGATACCTCTATCATCAAGAAAAGCTCCCAAAGCCATCGGAATATATTGTGTATTCTCGTGAACATATTTCATGTACCGCGTTATAGTCTCCAAATATATAAGAGCAACCAATCTATGAGAATGGCATGGAAACCTTGTTGATAAAAGCATCGGCACCAACTCTCCGAGAACCCCACTGGCAGACCTCATTGTCTCATCACTTAAAGACTCTCCAAGTGCATACAGAAGCGAAAGTGCAGCTTCTACCTCTTCAACATTTCTCTCGGGAGGAGATGCAACGGCACTAGCTAACGAGTTGCGGATAAACATTTGAGTAACATTAGGCGCAACACGACCCACACTGCGAAGCAACACTAGTAAATCTTTCCTGTAATCAGTCATCCTATCCTCTTCTTCATTACCAATTTTATCCCGTACATTAAGATGATCACGATAAATAGGATCATAACAAATTTGCGCCCTAATCACCTCAAGAATCTGACCCACATGAACGAGTTGTTTTTCATTTAATGGGGAAAGACTCTTCATTGTTGCTACATATCCAGAAAGAAATTGCACTACACTAAATGCAGAATCCACCTCACACTTTTGCATAACATAAAAAACCGATGGCAATACCTCCTCAAGAAGTTCGGTGGAAACCCGCTTACCCTCCTCCGAAGTCAACCTCTTCACACATTCCAACACCTCGACCGCATAACCGGTAAGCAAGTTACCAATGCTAGCCACCAACTCCGAGTCCCCATCCTCGTTAACCAAACCAAACACACGACTAATCCGCAAACTCTGTACAAGACTAAGCTTAGCCTGGGGATCCATCCTCTTCTGCACAACGGCCAACAAACACCCGGCAGCAGCACCCCTCAGCTGCTCCGGCAAACCCTCAACCAAAACCAACTCAAACAACAACGGCATAAACACATCATTCGCCACCAAATTAATATCAATCCACGCGATACACCTCCTCATCGAATCCAACACACTGGCACAAAGCTCAGAATCCGAACTCTTATAAACCGTCACAATATCATACCACGCCCTCACAACCTGCGGCACACACTGCTGCCTCATGGCATCCTTAACCCGTGCAGCAGCCGCCACCTCCTCCGCATTGCGCGGATAATCCAAACTAATCAACTCATCATCCAACGCATTCAAAACCCTAACAAACATATCAATCACCGCGGCGCCCTTACTCAAACACGGCAAAAAATCCGTAAACACATTCGACCACACCATCGGATACTCGAACACAATCAACATCACCATCACCTGCGCAAGCTTATTCCTAATAAAACCCGGACTCTCCAACACCCCACCCCCCCCCCCCCCCCCCCAAACACTCACCCTCCGTCCCCCCAACACTTTATCTTAGACCTGGGGGTACATACAATTTCATGCCCCTTTTAAAATAATTTACACATATAAGTTAAGGGAAATGCGCATATACTTTTATTGATTTGCACTTATACGTTAAGGTAAATGGACAAAAAAAAAACTACAATAGATCAAAAACTCGATGTAATATACACTTTTTTTTTTTGCACATAAGTAGTAAATTAATATTTACACATTGATGATCTGCACATTTAAGTTAAGGAAAATGCACACACATTTTTAATAAGTTGCACATATTTTTGTGGGAGCACGAATAGACTCAAGGCCCCATACCAGGGATATAGAATAAATCGTCCTCCTCACGACACTCGCCCCCAAGCGCCGCCTCCACTACACTCGCCTTGTCCCTACATCACCCTGCACCATTCCCCCAACACAGCCCCAACGAACCTCATCGCCTTCCCCGCCCCCTATGCCATTCCTCCTCCCCCAACACAACCCCTCTCTTATCGTCCTTCCCCTTCACTTCACTTTCTCATACCCCTTTACTTTCCTTTCCCTATGGAAATAGGTCCAAGAAACTGGAAAAAAAAACTTGGTAAAAAGGCATGTATTTGTAGAAAATATGTGTAGTTGATCCAAATACATCTAAACCAAATATGCACATCTTTTATAGACTGGACATGTTTTCAACACGTCTTGCTTATTTTTCAAATAATAAACAATTTTTTACAACTTCTTTGATTTTGAAACCACCATTGTCCATGATTATCATCTTTAAAGTTCAATATTTCAGTTCGCACCTAAAATTTGTATTCACAATTTTTTTTTCTTAGCAGTGTGAGATTAAGGATAAAACGTATGCGAACTAAAAGATCTATCTTAATAATTAAGAAATAGAAACTATGAGAAAGAGAATGGTGTGCTTAGGGGAGGGAAACCAAGACAAAGGGTATTTCGGGAAAATTAATATGAAATATGGGGCGAGCAAGTAAAAACGGATCGATGAAAATTACGAAGCATATATTATTTTCAAAAGATTAGAATCAAACTAATCATAAGTAATGGCTTTGGCTAGTATGCAAATATTAAACACTCAAATTAATCATCAAACTAATCATAAGTAATGGCGTACAAATAACGACTTCTATAAATTCTGAATAAGACGGTTATTCATCAAAATAAAAAAAATATTATTATATCACTTATTTGTAATGAACTTCACAAATCACAATCAAATGACACCGTACAGTTAATTTACCAATATTAAATAAATGCTCATGATTTGTAATTTAATTTGTTCAGTATATGTGTAATAAAAACACACAAGTGTACGAATAACGACTCCTATAAACTGAAACAGTTGATGAGCATGCACCAGTGGAGGTAGTACTAGTCCATAACTGTTTCACCTCATTTTCTCTACAATTCATCACAATTTCCTCTTCTCTTTACACAATACTCCGTATTTCCTCTTCACCCGCATCATTATCATTCTAGAAGGTTACCCTTCTCTGCTTCTTTATCTTTAACGTCAATCCATTACTTTCTTGATCGATGCCATGTTTTGTACTCTGGTTATAATCCTAGTTTAATTTAGCTTATTATTAGTTCATATAAATTAGTTTACTATTATATGGTTAATGTAATTAATTAGTAGGCTGAAATTATGGTAATCTTGGTCTGCTATGTAATGTGGAGGATAATTGCTAATTGTTAAAATTCAGTGGTTACAAGTAATTTGTATCGTTCTTTCGACGCAATGTGGTTTAATAGTTAAAGAAGTGTAACAAATTTTAGTAATCTTGGTGTGGTATGTGGGGGATAATTGCTAATTGTTAAAATTCAGTGGTTAAGAGTAATTTGTATCGTTCTTTCGACGCAATGTGGTTCTTGATTTTGGTTCGTGTAGCTGCGCTGTTTTGGATTTATTCATGTCTACATGTAGATACTCATTTAAGATTGATATGAAGGAATTTTTTACTTTATGAAGTTCGGAAAGTAGACGGTCTTTTTTAGTAACTTGTGTATGAAGCTTGTTATACTTGTGAATGGATATTTTTTATCCAAGATGTTATTTAGGATTGTAAATGATCAACTGCTAAAGCAATTGTTTCGGAACAGTAACAAATATATGAGCGAGATGAAGGTCTAAGAAAACATTGTGGTTCTTGAGCTTTAAAGTTAGTCGATACACATTTTAAGATTGCTGATAATTGAACAAGTTGATATGAAGGAATTTTTTACTTTATGAAGTTCGGAAAATAGATGGTCTTTCCTCATAACTTGTGTATGAAGTTTGTTATACTTGGGATCGATTTATAGGGTTAGGCCATTGTTTTATGAACGGATTTTTACGTTTGGAAGGTGTTACTTAGGATTGTATATGATCAACTGCTAAAGCAATTGTTTCGGAACAGTAACAAATTTTAGTAATCTTGGTCTGGTTTGTGGAGGATAATTGCTAAGTGTAAGATTCAGTGTGGTTACGAGTATTTGTATCGTTCTTTCGACGCAATGTGGTTCTTGATTTCAATTATGGAATTATTATACTCTGCATAATGTCATCAACTGATCACTTGAGACTGGAAGTATGGACTTTGCGTCACAACTTTAGCTTAGTATTCAGAATCTATTCGGTGATCTGGAATTATTATACTCTGGAGTTGATGATAGCCTGTATGCGCGCTACTGAGCTGCCGCACTTAGGACCAACTTAGCAGTGTAGTTAAAGTACTGTATGCATAATGCACTTAAAATGCTCATATTTTGCATCAGCTGTCAGAATTGGCTTGACTGTGGGAAGGCTGTTTATACTTTTATGCACCTGCTTTTGTGTGTTCATGTATTTGCTGGTGATTTATCAATGCTTGCGCGATATTTGAGTTTTGAGATATGATTATTAAAGAAGTTAATGAAGATTGAACTGGT
>CAAKMY010047607.1:0-16715 GCA_901111285.1 Corrigiola litoralis | reverse complement strand
GGTCTTTACAATCACCCTGGTACCCAAATATTAGCCACGTAGGATTGCTTGGACGGAAAATTGACGGAAGTAAGTCTGGGACCATTTTTGTATACAAAGTTCATAGTTGGGATTATCGTTATGTATATCCGTAGTTGGGATTATTTTTGTACGACCGGCCATAGTTTAGATTATTGGTGTTCAATTTTCCTTTATAATTATACCTAATGTATGACCCTCATGTGAATGTCCTTTGGACTTAGCATGTATTATCCACATTTTCTCCTCATACAATGGGTTGAAATATTTCACTTTTTGTAAGAACGGTTTTTCTCAATTTGAATTTGAGATATCTTGGTCTATCCTGCTATGATATCATGTGAGTATATGAGGACATCAACCAACTTAATTAAAAGTCTAAATCGAGGGTTGAGACTCAATAAATGGTTATATATCAATATGTTTTCGATCTCATGTAAACGCCCTTTGGGCTTTGAAAGAGGATAAACATATGCCTTCTTCATATCTTGTGCCGAAATAATTCTCTTGTTGGAAGGGAGGGCTTTCCTTAACCCGAACTGGGTAGATTTCGGTCCTTCATGTTTTGATAAAATCTACTCATCTAAAAGTCTAGACCAAGAATTGTGTGCGACTGTGCGAGTAATAAAAAAAAGGATGCGATGTGTACTAATACGTACCCCGTGTCCCATATGAATTAGAAATTTGTCACCACTCTCCTCTTACAAGAATCAAGATATTGTCACTCTACCGATTGAACTATGGACATCAATGAGCTCACTCTCCGTAAGGCCTGCTTGTGATTGATGAATTAATGCAGTAAGCGCACTATTCAAGATTTACATTTTGATTGAAATTGTACACAAGAGCGAGCAAGAACTTTTGGTTTTGGCAAGTAAAACTCAACTTGTGGTTTATGACTTTCAATAATTGAGATCTTATTTCATAAAAGTAGTCGTAGGGGACCAAGAGTGGCAAATAAACCTAAAGAGTAACCCAACCCCATACGATTAATGTGTGTTGCTGACTTTTACTGGCACCAACTGCTTAATTTGTTAACCGTTTTCTCTTGTGTTTATAGCTTATCAATTAGCTTCTCTAAGCTAGATATGGCGAATTTGTTTGCTTAAGATGTGCCACCACCAGCAGCCACCAATACCATATTGATAATGTAGCATCCAGTATATATTAACTATTCCTGACAGTGACATTATATTACCAGTTTTTAGAAAGATAGACAGCCTCCCATTACTTCTTGTATCAGCTTTTGCATCGGTTTTAGCTTCTAGTAGTCCAGTGTCAACCTACTCTCGTTAGCACACCTTAGCACATGGGATCATGAACCATCTCTGCATGATGCATGCATGCAGTGAATACATTTCCAATTCCAAAATGATGTTATCCTCATATCTTTCTAGATTTTAGAAACTGAACACAACAATCCAACATTTGAAGCAATAACATCTTATGTGCGCGCTTGGTACGTTCTGGCTATGCTCTCACGAATAATTATTGGAGAGCGTGATTATGTTGTGCAAAACAAAGTCAGTGATTCGATAGAACGAAGTCGAAATAAATTACTCCGTATTGAGTATCCAAGCATAGAGCAGTTATAAACAAGGCTCAAATATCTGAAGTCTGAAGCTACCTAACTGCTTGAACCTCTATATAAACACATAAGAACTGAATATAAAGGCTATGTTTGGCAAAATATACTGATAAGGTAGATGAAAATCGGTAAGATGACTGAAAACTGATATAGTAACTGAAAATTGATAAGTTACTTGATTAAGTAGCTGAAATTTGAGACCTAGTAAGGAAATGATATCTAATGGAAGTGTTTGATGTAATTTGTTAAACAAGCAACTAATATTTGACAAATGATATAGAAAAACATGCTTATATTTGAAAATTATTTTTAAGGATTTAATGGGTCTTTTTGTGAATTTGTAAAAAGTTTTGGGTAAAAAAGGGAACAAATTTATACGAACTTGGATTTAGACGGGCATGTTTTGTCAACTAATATCATGACCTATATGCAATTTTTATTTATCGATCCTATATTTCATAGAAGAATTTTATGTGTTTTTATAAATCATCAAAATATGAAATTAATTTTGAATAAAGTTTCTTTATAAGACCATTTATTTTAAATTTAAAAATTAGAAGAACTTACTTTGCAAGCTAAAATGATCACTTGTAAAGTAAAGTTGTCCATTTTTTCACTTTTGGACTTAAAATTGGTTATTTTTTTGAGAATATTGATAAAATATAACTAATTCAACAAGATTTGTGAATAAGTTTATTTTGAAGTTGAAATTAGACCTTTTTTTTTTTGATAATTTGTACACAATGAAAATCATCACAAATATCTAGGAAAACTATGTCAAAATTATTGAAAACCATATGCGCCATAATATATAAGGTTAATAATGTTGTAGACTCTATGATGAATGATTTCATTTTTTCTTCTTGATTCCTATATAGATGATTATTTGTCGGCCATGCCATCTTTCAAAAATATGAGTGTATCTTGAAGAAGCTTAAGTAATCTACCCAATACATACTTTGTATGACGTACATAGTGCGTGTCATGAATACTAATGTGGTATTTTTCATAAAGCAAGTGGAACTCTAAAGAGTGAGAGAAAAACAACTAAGAAGCAGCTAAAAAAAGAAATCCCTAAAAGACGACTTAGTAGTTCGAAACATATATTTCTCCCACAATTCTCATTGAGAGTGTTTGAATCTGCGATCAAGAGGAATTTTATCTCCTATCTTAATCAATTGAACCTAGATGAGCATCCACATAAATGTTAGTGTGTGGTAAAGTAATTAATTGATCTTAAGTCTGAGTAAATAGAGTTTTACAGTATTTAATAAGAAATTAACACCATTTATTTACGATGATTCTATCACAATAGTAACATAACTCCAAAAAGTGTCGATGAGTCTTGAGTCTTGACTTAGAGATAAAGATTTACCAATGTAAGCGATATGTCACATGTTCGAATTCCCTTTTCCACTATAATTTGTAGTTTTGTACGACTCTCAGGTAGCTCAATTGGACAAAGGAACACCAAAAAAAATATTTAACTCCGAATTAAAATTATGATAGGTAATATACAGTTACATTAGACAATGATTCTGACCTTACAAAAAAAAAGGAAAATTTCATAAATGGTGCCCTGAGGTTAGACCTAATTCACAATAGGTGTCCTCACATTTTTGAATTATTTTTTTGGTACCCTGAGGTCACTATATATTCCACGTTTGATGACCTTCAGATAACACCATTAGCTTTTCCGTTAAATTAATGCTAATGTAACATGTTTATCATTTATAAAATAAAAGACAAGTACTAATCTTCCCATCGACACCCAAACCCCACCAAAATAGTCCCCCACCACCCTCTTTGTTGAAAAATATTGATAACCATAAATTATTTTAAAGTAATTAAAAATCTAATATTAGCTGAAAAATTGACGGAAAAGCTAACAATGTTAGCTAAAGGTCACCAAACGTGGATTATATAGTGACCTCGGGACACCAAAAAGGTAATACAAAAATGTGAGGGCACCGATTGTGAATTAGGCCTAAACTCGGGGCACCATTTATGAAATTTTCCTAAAAAATACAATGATTCTCTTACGAAACATGAAAAAGTTTTTGGCTTGTACCAATTATAATAAAGCTCTTCTAGCAGATTAAATTCAATGGATTGAGTAAATGTTAAGGAATTATGGAGCAGAATCTCAAATAGTATGATCCACCTGAGGGATTTCCACTAAGGAAGCAGACTAGTAAGCGCAGCAGCTTAATTATGCTTTTGGGGGCACATGTCAAAGAGCCTTTCTAATGCGAAATTCAACCGAAGGAATATTAGTAACGGGGATGACTAGCAACAAAAATAAGGAGATTATCATCCCTTTGAAAGCGAAGTAGAATTTCAACAATAAAGGGACTACATCAAAGTAGTAGTGGAATGTGCACTTTCACATAGCTAATGGGGCAAGTTATTTTTTTATCATTAGTAAATTTATTAGAGAACCTTAAATTCAATTCCACCTTGGGAAAAGCTGGACATCACGAGAGTAGCATCTTCCACAGAAAAGTTTATTTTAGTTCACATTTGTGCAAACTTTTGTTTTGGCTACTAGAGCGTAAAGCTACACTTACCAAGTTAATTTGTTCTCCATCAGCATACAGATCCAAAGATAAATATTACTCCGTAGAGTAACTATTTACACGGTGGATATTTTTACTATAAGTTACTGACTTTTGTTTGAAGATTAAGTGATGGATATATTTTTTTATTATACATAATAAAACAATTTGAAGGATAATGAGTGCTAGGTGAACTTAAGATAACAAACAAACGAATTTGAAGTTGTACATTTTTGTTTTTATTGTGTATACTCCTTTGTGTTATGTGTGTTTTATTGTTTAGACGACGTGGGAATTTGTAGCCGCCTCATTTAAATGCGCACAAGGTAAACCCCGCTTCATATTGAGCCATCCGTTGTTGAATGTGTTGTGCGTGTTTTCCTTCTATACTCCGTATATTGGAGCGGGAATTCAAAATTAAAGGAGGGACTCTAGTTCGTGTTGGAGAGAGTGGAGAACAAGTGCTTTGGATTGCCGGCTGCCATGAAGTGACGCCTCTAATTGACGTGAAACTTACATTTCTGGCGGACAAAAACCAATATCTTTTTTGCCACTTTTGGCAGCTTGAGAAAAGTGGGGGATGTATGTACAAAAAGATGATTGCACAACTATTAGTGTGTTGGTTCCAAAATGACCTGTTTGTGAATCCTCTTCTCGTTTTTGGTTTCAAGAATCGAACGTCCGCAATTTCTTATTCTATTAGTGTTACTACTCTTCGAGCTTCGTTTATAAATTGACACGCAAATAAAAGGAAAAAGTCCTTATCTCAGCCAATAACGCGGAACTTAGATTCTACTTATCACCTTTGGAATATGGAATCAACCCTTACTGAGTGTTAACCACAAATCTTCGGTTAGCACGTTTTTTTGTCTGTTTGGACGGGGAGAGGAGTCCGTGGGTGTTGATGGAGGGACATGGCCTATTTACTCGATTTACGTGAAGATGTTGTAGGAAAATGCAACTACTGGCGAAGCTATATTGCTAGTGAATGGGTCGTTTCACTTTGTATTGACAAAAAAAATCACTAGAGTATCCGAAAATCCAAATTTTACCAAGAAAAGGGAGAATTCCCTTACGCAAAATTAGGTGTTCAGACTTTGAATACGGGAGAAATAACTTATTTCATGATCAAGATGTGTATGTTCCTTATTTTCAATTCGACCAATACTAAAAGTCAGTTGTGAGTGACCTTGTACTTCATAAGTCTTGTCTACCATAATGATTACATTGCCTACACCATGTAGTAGCACTATAAATAATAAATTAAGTTTGAAATTTTCGCAAACTACAAAATTGAAAGCAATTATTGATAGATTGTCAACACAATTAGTTTGCACTCGAAAGGAAAGAAAGATAATTGGATCTTGGCAAAATGACTAAGACTAGAGTGAATGCATGGTTGGTTCTTGTTCTCTCATTACTTTTTTTTTTTTAAAGTTTATTAGGCTTAAGCCAAATAGGGAAGGCAAAAACATCCCAAACAACAATACAATATGATTGTACCAAGAGGCAAAAGTAGAAGAGCAACAATACAACCACACTTATGCGAGCCTAACCCATTACTTATGCGGCTCATATAAGTCATATGAAGAATGAGGGTAAGGGAGTGAAAATGAGAGCCTGAATCTCTTATTTTTGTACTCAACTTTACACTCAGCTCATATAAGTCGTATGAAGAGGGCAAGGGAGTAAAAATGAGATCCTAAATCTCTTATTTTTGTACTGAAGTTTACACTCCAACACAAGCAAATATGAAAAGGAGAAGGAATTAATTTAAAGAATAGATGCAGGTTTTCAATCTATTGTTTTGTCCGTCATTCCCATACATGATGTCGATATTTCTATTTTAATTAGAGATAGTCTGTGTACGTCTATGTCACACAGCTTTGTCCTTTTTGTTTAGGTTGATGACATAGTTCATCGTGGCCTTGACAACCTCTCATTTTCGTTCCTACTGAGCAATGAGCATACAACCATATTGGGGAATCTACTCTAATTTCTAAAATTACTGCAACAGTGAACAAATTTAGCGTCAAATGAGACTAGAAAGCAACTAGAATAGCCAAGTACACTATGCTACTTTATGAACATGATTTACAGGGTTTTTCTATTGTGCTCAGGACAAATAAAACTCTTGCTCGAGGACATGAAGTAGATGGGATTGCCAAAACAATTGTTGGCAAAGGAACTTGAAACTCTGGTAATAAAAACTAGAAAGCAACTCTTTTGGTAATATCTCAAAGGCATACAGAAGATCACAAAAACATCTACATTCGTTAAAGTGGCAATGCAAATGCTTGATCGACATCTAACGGAATTGATCCACGGGATGAAGTCATTGGCTAAGCTCAAGTAATGAAACAGAATATGGCCACCGGATGAATTTTCTCTCAAAAAGTAGTACAATTAATTTGTCCAATTTGAGTTCTTTTATAGGCGATTTGTTTTATGGAAAAGACTGGGGCCTTGAGGGTATCAACTGTCAAGTGGATAGCTTTCCGGCCAAAGAGTACAACTTGAATTAGGCATACTACATGTAAGTCACAAAAAAATTTTAAGGAAGAAAAAAGTTGCAAAGAACAAATACTCTCCTATTGACATTTGTTCGAATTTCCACTCACATCTAGCTTTCAAACGTAAATAATTAGTTGGGACAGAGGAGATGTATAATTATCAGATGACAAAAGTTGTCATTGTGGCCGCCTTCACGTACCAAAATTCAAGAATTAGAGCCTTAGAGGTGATAAAATCATTGTAAAGAACGTAAGAGGACGATATATTGAATGCGGTTAGTCATACAATACCAAGAGATTGTGACTTATGAGTGATTGTTAGATGCACCTGTATACCTTCTGCGAACTTTACAAGGGAACTACTCTGAGGACCACCGGGAGCTATAGCAACTATCTGGAACAGGACATAAATGATTAGTGGCGTAGCATCTCTTATTGGGGATGGCCTTTTGACAGAAAAGGGCATTTGATAGAGACTCCATGGCACTATTAGCCACGTGTCATGATGTTGTTGGAGCTGTTCATACTTTTGGTACTTTGTATGTTATATACTGGCTTCTGTCCATATTAACCCCATTATTGAGACACGAAGACATCCCAACAAGACAATAGTGAAGCAAGTGTAGATGCCTTGGTAAAGGCAAAACAAAAAAGAGGAGGAATACTCAACTACATGAGAATAGAGTCGCGGTACAATGACAAAATATTATGTGACCTACATCAGGTTAACTCTATATACTGGTCACTTGTTTGCGTTGATAGCTGCATGCTTAATAAGGATGGCTTGCAACAAATGCTTTAAGGACATATGGACTCCATGTTCATTTTTTTTTTGATGAAATTTAGTTTACATTAAAGGCAAAAATGTCTAAAAGAGTGTAGAACACACTCAGGTTACACTCCGAATATAAACACCTATAAAACCGGAGCTCCATGCACTCAATACACCTCATGAGACAAAATCATCCCCCAACACCCATAAAATACACTTACAAGAAGATAACCAACACGAGAATCCTCAAATCAAAACTATGAAAACAACATGATATACTACGACAACACCCACTAAACAAGCCTCAATACGTCAACCTACGGATCCAACACCCTCGAGAATCATCATCCATAAGCTAAGATCAAGCTCACCAAAGAGTTCCACGACATCAATTCACGACATCGCTAAACCACAATTCAACTAATACCATGTTGACGGACATCTTGAGAAAACCCTTCCAAAATTCTAATTAACCTTTTTTGACATTTTGATTTTTCCAATAGCTTGAAACTCATACATTCTCCTAAATATGTCTTCATCGGATGCACCCTGATCCTATTCCAAAGCCTCCAAAACCCAATCTCTATCTGGGCTAATACTTGAAGAATCACAATATTTCGAAATCAGAGGGCTCTTCACGCCTTTCTGAAGGTTATTCCAAGGAGAACGAGATAGTGGGCAACACCTACGAGCATGGCTCGTTCTCGTAAAAGCCGAAGTGGATGGAGAAGAGTGACTCGGGGAGGAAGGAAAAGATACCACAACAATATGGGAAGATTTATTCTTAACCGAGACAAAAGGAAGAGAATCAAACACCTCCATTGTAAAAGATTCACCTACAACCTCAAAATCATTTGCACTCCCCTTAGTCGAAGACGAAGCACCAGATGCCGCAAGAGAATTGGTTGTACTTGAGTCAACCAAGGTTACCTCACCATAAGAACGACTACCTTCATTTGTTTTAGAGACCTCCAACTTGTCATTACCCATGTTGACATTGACAACAGACTCCGCCTCCCTTCGATCAAACAAACTCGAACCACTTTTTACAGAATGGGCAACAAGAACCTCTAAAGTAAGACTTCTTTATCTGGGCCAACTCACCATAGCTTGAAGACGTAGAAACCTTGGTGCTCTATGAAGTGACATTTGGGACCACTTGGGAAACCATCGAACGTAGAACACCAGACTCCTCACGCTCGTTCCCACCATCAAAAGCCCCTACCATCGTTTTCTCCCCTAACCCTTTAGACAACTCTGGAGAACTAAATATAGAGACAACTTCCCCAGTTCCAATAACTGCACCACTGGTCACTACAATACCCTCAACACTGTTATCTACAACAGTTGCAAACCCCTCCCTAGCAACACTACAATAGGACTCAGTGTCATCTACAACAGTTGCAAACCCCTTCCTAGCAACACTACAATATGACTCAGCAGCTAACACAAGAGGGGCAAACAAAGGGGAGCAAGACTTAAAGGGGGAAAACCCAGTGCATTCTAGCTCGAGCACCTCATCAACAACAACCTTAGAAGGACTAACTTCACTCACAACAGCCTCGTAATCAGGAGCCAAAGAGTCTGCAACTTTGAAAAAGGATTCTGAAAACAGTCTCCATGGATCACTTGGCACTACACTCGGGATCAGAATGGAGAACTCAGCCTTTCTAATCTCTACACTCAACTTGAGAAACCAACCCTTGCGATTGAACCCAGACTGCAACTTCCATGTCATGAAACCAAATTTTCATTCATAATTAAACTCCACTAGTTCTGAACAAAACTTGAACATATTAGACACCCACCCTATCACTCTACAAGGGAGCTTAATCCACCATTCTCCAAATCTACTACGCTCTCTAATCAATAGCGCATTGTCAATCTTCTCCAAGTAGAATATTTTGTCTTTAATTTGAATTCCCATATCTCCACTAATACCCCCACAATCAGAAACACAAGATACTAGACAATCCAACAACCCAAATAACCAAAACAACAATTACACTACCACCAGAACACTACCCAAATGAGAAGTTGAAAACAACACCAAACAATCCAACCACCGAAAAATTAGTGCATGGAAAGATGAAACATACCAGACCTCATGGGGGGGAGGTTGAAATAATAATCAGCCATATGATGAAGAAGTATTGGAAGTTAAAACCAACACCCACGAAAAATAGGGGGAAAGAAAAGAAAGATTAAAAAAAATTTAATGAGAAGGAAAGCCAGCGGCGGCGGCCACCGGAGAGAGAGGAGCGGCGGTGGCAGCGGCAGCCGCCGCTGGGAAGGGGAAGTAAGAGTTTGGGGGGAGGTCAAGGGTTTTTGGGCTCCAGGTTCTATTAACCAAAAATTGTTCGGTCGACATTAATTTGTCCACAAGTACAAAACAAGAAATCATTCGTCTACTTGCACATCAGCATCCAAGTAAGCTTCACAAATCATGAAGTCAACATGATGTTTCATGACAATAGCAGGTGCCCGATTATGCACTGCACCAGTACCAACTACCAAGTACTAACGATTTTTAACTGCTCTTTTTCTTCTTCTTTTTTTTTTATATTGCTAGAAATCGGATTGCAACATATCAACAACAAATAAATTTGGCGACAGAGAGTAATGGCAGGCAATGGCTAGGTGACGTTGAATTGTGGAAGATGTTGTGACCTACTGCCTGTAACGACGATAAGTCGATAACTATAACAAAAGAAAAAAGAAAAAAGCTGATTTGACGGGGTATGAAACCAAGATAGGTGAGTAAGCCAATACTACGGATGCAGTAGGAGAGGCTAAAGGGCTTGGCTCATTCTAAACCCGTGAATGAGTACCAAAAATTTATGAACCAAACAGGTCTTATTGTGTGGCCTGCCTGGCCCATTACCAATATTTCTAACGTCATCATAAGATTAAGAACAAGGCAAATAGATGAGTAGAAAGAGCACAAAGGGAAATAAAAGTCAGACCCTGTATTGATAAGAGGATTTTGGGAAGTCATACTTTGTACCAAACTCACAAGGTTGTGTACTAAACTGAGCAAAAGCAGCAAAATGACATCAATTGATCACATGAGAGGCCTCAACCTAAAGTACTAACACCACTTTGAACAAGCTCAGCACATGACTAAAAGGAATACTTTCTTCACCGTTAACTGCTGGTTCTTCAACCCAATGTGTTCAGAGGTCACCACAGGAAGAACAATCACATCATTCCACCCATCCCACCCATCATTCCGCCCATTCCTCCCATCATTCCTCCCATCCCACCCATTCCACCACCACCACCACCCATTCCACCACCAAACTGTACATTCGAAAAGTCCATCTCTGGGTGCTGCATAATATCAAAGGTAAAATTAAGTTAGTTAAAGTTTGCGCCTATATGTCAATCCTCTACATCCAAATACACTATTTTTCGGGGATGGGGAGGTTCAAGGGTCACAGCGAACAATTGAGTCTAAGGCAAGTAAAGTGATTACCTCAGCCATAAACTTCTTCAGTAACTCTTGCTTCTGCATCTCATCACTTGTCGGGAGACCCATAGTTTTTTGCCTTTGGTCATACTGCACGTGGCATTTGGTTAGCAGTGAAAAACAGAAAACAAAACCACATAAGGATATATTATCAGTTCATCACAATAAGGATGCCTATGATGTATTTATTGACACAAGACAGCATACATTGCAGTAGTCTTGTAGACAAAACATCAAAAAGTGCACTAAGGAAGAAAAACAAACATTGCACTGAACTTGAACACAGCCAAAACCTTACCATCATCTTTTCTACAGTTGACCTCGTCTCTGGGTCCAAGTCACCAAGCCTGCTGCTCTCTGGTTCAACCTTCTGTGTGTCAACTTCAGGCTCACCTTTGACCACACTTCTCCACCAGTCCATTTGATCGTGCTTTGTCAACAAAATAGAGACAGCTTTCTTATCCTCTGGAAGGGGACGAAAAGTTGTCATAAGAATAACCTCCAATTTACAGTTAGAGATTACTCAAGAGAAGAGTTTTTGCACTGGTACAGTTAAAAAACAAAAAGCTTCACTACAAATTCCCTCTCTCCCATCCTTTCATGCAAGGCTGAGGAAGGAAAGAGGTAGCGTATAGAACCTCAAACTCAGGGCTTTGATTAAAAGATAAACCAATCCAACATAAAAATATATATGCCCCAAATATAGCCAAACCCAATTCAAGGGTTCTGAATCCTAGAAATTTGGGTAACATTATCCAGATAAGAAGTACAACTACATAACTTTGCAAGATAGAACATAGTAAATACTGAGTAGAGAATATTCAAATGATAGTAGTATCTTCACTGAGAAACCGTAAATGTTCTTTTTAAAGATCCTAAAATAATGATGTAGGTATCAGAAATCAAATTTTTTCGAACTATAACAGAGCAAATGTTTGTACCAGGTCAGAAATTAACACAAAATGAAAGAAAAAGGTAGGGGGTTGAGAGAGCTTGCTGACATACCTAAACTCCAGAAACAATCATCAGGCTTCACAGGCTTGTAAAGCTCACCCTGCAAACAAAAACACATTTAAAAGGTCACTACACATACACCAAGCTCTAAAAACAGAAAACAAGGCATGAACACTAAGCTTTGAAGATTGACAGACGACGTACTTCAATGATTGGGGGTTGACCCTTGAGTCCGACTTTCAAATGATTCTTTTTAATGTCGCACACAATCGACCTTGACATTGTGCCAGGTGGAACAGGTACAGTTACAGTCACTTCTTGCAGGGATTGACCCCAAGAGTAGTTCTCGAGATCGAGACCATTACCTTTATTGGGAACTGAACGGAAAAAAAAAAATAAAAAAATCAAGTATTATGTTAGAAAAAATAGACATAACTTCTAACATACTAAACATAGACAAGAGAGCAACACTGTACAAGACCAATACTGATTGGTATCCAAAGCTAATCTAACAAGCATCTCCGAGATGTTTGCACACCAAAAGAAGGTCTAGAAACCATACAGGTAGCCATTATCCTTAGCAACTTGCAAAATTTAATCCCTACTAGCCTGTTCCTCGATTATGTGGAAGAAATGGCAAGGCTTGAGTGATTGACCCTATCCAAATTTGTAACGATCTTGTATCCTTGCTAGTGGAACAACTAAACAAAAGGCCACATACTGTGGTGCTTTTGATGAAACTATCAATGTAATGATCAATTAAAAGAAAAAGCTTATTTTTTAGCTAATCTTCTTAACCCTATTAATAATTAGAGAATTCATTCCTCTATCCCAACACCTGTAAGGCTGTAAACCCCAGCAATATGCAACACAGAGAAAGGGGTATAGAACCAGCAGCATTATTGCTCAATCGTGTATCAAATCACAAACATTGCTGCATTGATACACCACAACAATTGATATATCACCACGACAATTGCATAATTTAAACCTCATAACAATGACAGAGTCAAAAGAAATACCAAAATTTAACTAGTGTAATAACATATATCACCAAAAAGGGTCAATCCAAGTACCGTTCCATAACTTACAGGCTTTTAAAACTAATTCCATGCTTGAAGTTAACAAAAACAAGAATCAAACCTACTTCATAAAATACTGTATATCAGTTTCAATTAAACAAAAAGGGGTCCAAAGAATCATCATACACAATGTTAACAGGTCAACCTGACAACACCCAGATTTCATTCTGTCCAATTCTGAACTTAACCTAGCCATACCACTACAGTCCACTCTAATAATGTAAATAAAACATCAAACAACACCACAATAACGACATGAAGGCACGGGAAACAGAACCGGTAGAATTGCTGTCTCTTCGTATTGATAACAAGATTAAACGCATCGCCACACTGCAGTACTTAATGTGCTGCCACTTGAACGACATCAACTAGCAATGCCGCTATACTCCTCTAATCTAATCTGAACATAACATCATACAAAACCTACACCTATACTTAGACAGAAAACCACCAGCATTATCAGGTGTTTATGTTATCAAACCACAAACTTCACCACATCAATCCATCACACATACCACAGTTATTAACATCTCGGCATTATGATCATTATCGAAAAAGACCATCTATTTCATTTTGAAAAAACATGGTCACAAATTGAGTTAAAGTGATCAACTTTTATCAACACACTATAACATCAACCACTTTTATCAACACACTATATAACACTAGTGTAGTTTTAATCTAATGTCTACCATAACCTAAAAATAGACAATCTCAAGACATTTTAATCAATACTACAAGTATACAACACCTCCTAAACAGACAGAATCAAACACTTACATCCTGCCATGATATTACAAACTAATGAGGACCAAGTTTGGCCTAATGTTCGGGAGTTCAACCTCATCCCCCTCCCCGTCCCCGCAATATTAACCGCTCCAATGTGCCCCCCTCCCCAAAAAAAAAAAAAAAACATCCAACCACAACAATCACACAACCAACCAAAAAAATAACCAATCCAATCAATCCACCAGCCTCCTAAAAAAACACAAAACCTCATAAATAAACACAATCAAATAAATCACACACCAACAACCTCCGACGATTGCAAAAACAAACAAGGAGCAAGGTCGGCCCATGGGTAGGATTTCAACCTAACTAGTCACACCCCTCCCCCGCAATATTAACTCCTCCAGTGTACCCGAAACATCACAAATTATTAGAAAAGACCGTCTACTTTTATTATACTTTTAATATAAAAGCAGACCAACTCCTAGCCAACAAAACTTTCTTAAGCTCCTACAAGCCCAAATTGAATTTAGATTTATATGCGTTTATTGGGTAGCATGGCTTGGTCTATTTTTAATTGGGCCAGCATGACTTGGTCTACTTTTAAGATAAAAATAGACGGTATCTCCCAAGACTTTCTGAAAAAACAAAAACCACAATAATAAAAAAAAAAAACTAATATACAATCAACAAAAAAAAAAAGTTCCAAAAATCAACCTTTATATTTAGACTCTTTCTCCTTGTCTACTTCTTTTTCCTTAGGGTCCTTAACCACCTCCTTCTCCTTATTCTCCACCTTCTTGTCTACTTCTTTTTCCTTAGGGTCCTTAACCGCCTCGGCCTCCTTCTTCCTATCCGCAACAACCCCATCCCTGACCCCCTTCAGCAACGCCGCCACGTCCTTCTCAAAGGACTCCTTCACCACCACATCCGCCGACTCCTTGGCAACGAACTCGAGAACCGTTTTAACAAACCCGAGTGGGTTGGCCGGGTCGAGCGACCCGGAAAACTGCTTGGGCGGGGTACGTGGTTTCTGGGGCTGTGGGGCCTCCTCTTCGTAGTCTGATAAAATCGCCATTCTTTTTTCTTTTTCTTCTTTTTTTTTTAAAGAGTTGGGGATCTTGCTGGAAACTTGAGCAAGGGTTTTAGAGGGAGGGGGTATTTATAAGGACTTGACTATTGGGGGGTTACTCACTACTACTACTACTACTCAGGTTAGTAGAGGGTTCCAGAAGGTTTTTTTTTTTTTTTTTTTACTAGGAAAAGGTCTTTGTTTAGTCCAGTAGTGGAGACTAGTCTAGAGTGGTGGGTTTTGGATCTAGATGGAATTAATTTGGTAGTGAGAGTTATAATTTATAAATATTTGTGATTGTGATTGGCCTAATAGTTGAGATTCAATCTATATGTAGATTGTTTTAGGTATGAATCTTAAGTATATTTATATGTACTTTAATGTATTTTTTGAAAAAAAAAAAATTAAAAATAAATAAACATATCCTAATTTGAACTTGAGAGTAGATATCTTTAGGTGTACCTAATAATTTGTCTTTTTCATATGGTTTTAACTTTTTCAGTGTATTAAAAAAATAAAAAATAAATAAATAAATGAGGTTTAGATGTATAGAAAGTTTGGTACGGAGTATAAGTTTGTTAATTTAAGTTAAAGATTGAACTTTTTCAACTCACAAGATATTTTACATGATCAAACAATCTATATTTGCCATGAAACACTAGTCATTGCCATGGAAACAGCGATACTTGACTGAACGCCTTCTAATAATTTGTGATTGCTAAAACTTTTATTGATTTAGGTTTTCGGGCTTCCAAACAAACAAAACAACCCAAGACTAAAAAAAGGCAACATACTATAAATAGATATATTATCTTTTCATAAGCAAGCATGACTACGTCTATTTTTATGATAAAAAAAGGTTTCTTCCAAAATTTCCAACGATGAATATATCAATTATGATAAAAGTAGAATTGTGATCAAGAAGGCTAGAAACTAATTCGAAGAGAGACTAAGTTTAGTATTTTGCTAAAAACAAAAAAAAAAAGTTTAGTATTTTGCTGATTGAGAGTAGTGAAGATCTTAATAGTAGTTCTCTATTAGCAGTTATGTTAGGTATTTGAAATGAGTGTTCCTTCTTTTTGCGAGCATTGTATTGTTGTTTGGATTTTTTCATATTTGGTGCCCTGTGTTTTGGGCTAATCCAAGTTTGGTGCCCTGTGTTTTTGATATTCCAAGTTTAGTGCCCTGACTTTTCAATATAATCCATGTTTAGTGCCCTGGACACAGACGACGTTAATTCTTCCGTTAAAATGATGACGTGGATGAAAAGAAAATATAACAAAAATTCCAGAACATTCGAGAAAAACTAAAAAAAATCACAAAAATTAAAAAAAAAACAAAAAAATCATAGAAAATTCCTTTAGAAAAAATTCAAAAATTTAATTAGTAAATCACAAAAATTATAAAAAAATACAAATATTCTAAAAGATAAAAATGAAATTACAACAAATTTCCAAAAAAAAATCCAAAAAGAAAACAAAGAGACCAAAAAATAAAAGAAAAGAGACTAGTCTGTTAATTGTTTGGTGAATGTGTGTTGGAAATACTTGTCATTGTTAAGAATTTTTTAAATGTTTCGATGTTTTCGGAAATTTTCTAGAAATTTTGACTTTTTTTTGGAACATAATTTATTTATTTTAGGATTTTTTCGTGATTTTCGAGAAAGTTTTGGGATTTTTTCTTTTTAAGGAATTTTTTTATTTTTTAGAAAAATTTTACTTTTTTTACTTTTTTAGGATTATTTTGTGATTTACAAGAAATTTTTTGTGAATTTTTGTTATTTTTTATAGAATTTTTTAATTTATTTGTTGAATTTTTTGTGATTTTTATGGATTTAATCATTTTTCTGGAATTTTCATATATTTTTTAAATCCACGTCATCATTTTAACGGAAATAGTTAACGCCGTCTGTACACAGGGCACTAAACATGGATTCTATTAAAAAGTTGGGGCACTA
>CAAKMY010047603.1:0-11715 GCA_901111285.1 Corrigiola litoralis | reverse complement strand
ACACAACCCCTGTCCTCGCCACCAATGCCCAACACAACCCCCGTCCTCACCACCAACGCCCAGCACAACCCACGTCCTCATCACCAACGCCCAGTACAACCCATTGAACCACCGTCCTCATCACCAATGTCGCACACAACCCCCTGAATCACCGTCCTCGTCTTGGACGTGGTGGATAGTATGTTTGTGCACAGTTGATAGTATAATGTGCTCTCTTGATAGTATAAGGTGCACTCTTGATAGTTCACGGTGCATAAATGATGGTATGTGAGGAAAGTGGTGATTGCGGATTTGTGAGAGAAAAGTGGTGGTTTTGGTAACTTCGTGACCTTGATGGTAGTCGGTTGGGTGGTGCTAAGTCGTCGTTGTAATGGGGCTTGGTGTCAAGTGGTGGGTTTGTGATGGTTGATGACTGTTAGTGGTGTTAAACTGCAAAGGGGTAAAAAAAAAAAAAAAAAACAAATCTGAGGACCCGTGCAATGCACGGGTGCCAGCTAGTGGACAAAAAAATCCACTAGCTACGATGACTGTATCAGCGCCCGTAGTTTACCGGCTAAAGTATATATATTCGATGTGGTCTATGTTACCGAACTCTGCATTTCAGTTTAAGTACCTGTGTTAGACATGACATAACTGATGCATAACGTCCTTGCAGGTGTTATGGCGGACCTTAGAGTTTGAGGAGGAGGCTAATGAGCTGCGAGATATCGAGCTTGAAGATGAGAGACTAAAAGAGGAGTCACCTAGTGAGGGGTCGGTGAGGGACCAGCATTCGAACTGTCAAGTGAAGGAAGAGGTTGTAAAGCAAGAGGAGAATGCGTCGGAACCTATGGATGAACAAATTTTTCCACGCCTCAAAATACTGGAAGTGAATGGCTTTTCGGGCTGTTTTGCTGACGTCAAGTGTATATTAGATATTATAGGTTACTCCAATTCTATGGAGAAGATAATTTGTGATACACGAAATTACTTCATTATGGAATTTCTGGAAGGTAGAGAATTTTATGAAACTGTTAGAAGGCGAGCTCGTAAACTAGCTAGAATTGTGCCTCCCAACGTGGAGGTAGTTTATATCGGGTCGGAGATGATCAGTCTCAATCCCTCCGGTGTATGTTAGTGTTCTGTTGGAGTACTGTCCCCGTTCCCAGGGGGCTTATTCTATTTCTTGTATTTCAGACTAGGACTAGTGCATGATCGCTAATTTGGCGTCGGCTGCAATTAGACAATAAACTATTCGTGTTTATTTTTTTCGGCTTGTATATTTACTTTTGGGGGTGTATGTCATGTTGGGAGTGTAATTGAAGCAAACATTTTAGCTGATGAACGATGAAGTGTTGTCTAATGGCCCCGGAGATGATCGGTCAGAAAATATGTAAAGTTGTAAAGTAAGAAGAACGAAAGTTGGGTCATTTGTGAAGATTGAGGAGTAACGTTAGCTTGATTTGCTCATTTATCTAAGTGAAGATTGAAGTGTTACCAACTATGGTATTATTTCTGTTCACCATGTTTAGATACTTCGATGATAACATAGATGTTACTGGTACAACAATATTAGGCAATGATTTTTACACTCCCCCATTTGATTTTTACACTCCTCATGTGAGAGGAGTAGATTCCTGCATAGGAATCTGTGCTCTCACATGGAAGGGGTGAGTGGGAGTGTAAAAATAAAAAGAGGGAGTGTAAAAATCAGTTTCCAACAATATTATGTTCTCCTTGTTACTGCTACTAAGTACCAAGTGTATATAATTTGAAGTCTTCAATTTTCACTAGTGAAACAAACCTTGTCTCTATCAGATTCAATTCAAATACCATAAAAAATTAAAAACATCATTTACTAGGAACTAGACTGTATCTCTGAAAAGGTAATTAGTAGCTTTACTTTTCTGAATCTGATTGGTCCTTTGCATGCCAGGTTTCACCAAAAGGGCAAAGTAAAAAAACGACAAGAGGAAGTTCTCACTTTACTGTACAACATCTTCCTGAAATAATTTGCACTGCAAATGATATAATGTGCTCCTCTAATCCAACTTTATCCTATGGATTGCCCATACCAAAAATCATAATT
The DNA here is from genome assembly GCA_901111285.1 of Corrigiola litoralis. Lineage (NCBI taxonomy): Eukaryota > Viridiplantae > Streptophyta > Magnoliopsida > Caryophyllales > Caryophyllaceae > Corrigiola > Corrigiola litoralis. The sequence goes on along the minus strand of CAAKMY010047603.1, from coordinate 9,647 downwards.
TGTACTTGTATTGTAAGATTATCCAACTAGGCAATTAAGGCCTCTATATGAGAACTTTGGAAACGTTAAGTTGTCAAAAAATTTGGTAAAGTTAACGAAAAATGCTAAGAGTTCACAAAAGTTTATAGAATTTCCAAAAGTTCATATAAAATCCTTAACAAAATGCTAAATAATTCCAATATGTATTCAATTTTTTTTTATAATTTTTCCAGAAATTCTCATGAAAAAACAATGTACATAACACTAGAACAAGATCAAACCTACGGAGTATGTACCCAACAGGCCAACTGGACTAGTTACTTCCTTAGATCCTCGTATCATATGCCAAAAGCAGCATACAGAAAGAGTGGAGGAACAAAAGCACAAAAAGCTACTTGTATTTAAGTATCCCATGACACAGGAGTCTTAGACTGAAAAGTGAAAACCAAGTACCAACCAAAGAAAATGGAAGAGAAAGACATTGCTGTGGAGAGACTAGAGCTCATGGTTGCACCAACTGGTGAAGGAACTCCCACACTTAGAACAGCTCATTTCCTGCAACCTTTGTTAAACCCCACAAACCAACAACCTGTCCCTAAATCCTCTTCTCTTAATGTCCCTTTAAACCTCAACATCACCAAGGAACACACAAAAAGAATCACATACAAAGGCTGGCCATGCCCAACTAACAAGTGGAAGAATTGGGTTGAAGAGTTGGAGCAAATTCACGGATGCATTTGGAAAAAAGTTGGCATATTTGGTGCAGTCAAGGCTTCTACTTACAATACCAAGAGAGATGATAAGTTGCTGCTTACCTTTGCTCAGAAATGGTGTCCTGAGACTAACACATTTGTGTTACCATGGGGTGAGGTTACTATAGCTTTGGAGGATGTTATGATTTTGGGTGGTTTTCCTGTGTTGGGTGTTTCTGTTCTTAGCCCTTGTCAGAGTAGGGAAATTGATGAAATTGAGGTGCAGTTGAGTAAGGCTTGCCGCGAAATCGGAAGAAAGTGTTATGGTCATGTGCCATGTGGAGCATGGTTGACATATTTCCGAGGAAGAGGTGGTGAAGTGGAGCATGTTGGACTTCTTGTTCAGTGGTTGTCAAGGTGTGTCTTCTGCACAAATTCACTAAATGTTTGTCCAGATGTTTTTGACCTCGCAATGTGTCTTGCTAAGGGTACTAAAGTTGCTTTGGCTCCTGCTGTTTTAGCTTCTATATATAGAGATTTGAGCTTAATGAAGGAGAAAGTTGTAAGTATGAGTAATGAACATGGACTTGATGAATCAAACCTTACACTTTGGTCAGTACAGAAGATAGTGCAGTTATGGGTTTGGGAGAGTTTCCAACATTGACTCCAAAACCCAATTCTTTAGTTCTTGGCGAACCGAGGTTTGCTCGTTGGCACAATGTAAAGAAACTGGAATTTGATAGTGTGAGGTTGGATATGTTGTCTGATGCAGACTTGTTTTTGTGGAGGCCTTATGCTATGCATCTGAACAATTGGGAAATTCCCAAGTTCTATCCCGATGAGGGGATGTGGGTATTGATTAATTCAGAGGTAGATGAGGAATTGGTGTCATTTGCTAGGTGTATGAGGGCTTGTGTGTTGGTAGGTATGGACTGTGTGGAGCAATATCTCCCCCATCGAGTTGGGATGCAATTTGGAGTGGATCAAGACATTCCGAGTCCTATATCAAATGCTGATCTTGAACTTGCTTGGAGTAGAAAACAACTTGAGGGTTTGAAATTCTATTTGTCTCCTAGATTGTTTGAGGGAGATGTTACAGTCCGATATTCTAAGTGGTGGAGGCCAATGTTAAATCTGCTACTCGAGTTTAATCTTACACTCTGTAAAAGACCGAGGAGTCGCCTGAGGAAAGTGAGAAAACTGTCCACTTTTGGGATACCTCGTGTTTTTTCTTGTCGACCGTGTAAAGAGACATTATTTGATGGTTCCCGCGCGAGTGGCAAAGAAATATCTATGGAGAAGTCAGCACCTTGTAGAAGCATAGAATCTCAAGTAGAAAGTTTGGTTGATCACTTTGAGCCCTTAAGTGGAGTGAGTCTATTGAATGAGGTTGAGGATACAAGAATGTGTGAGCTGATCACTGTGAAGGTCAAAGAGGTGAACGAATGCATATGTAATATGATCGGAGATGAATACAGAAAAGATGTAGTGGAGGATGACCTGAAGCAAGTAAGCAATTCACTTGATGAGGTCACCAACATTGATGATGTTGATGAAGTAATGCATATGTCCAATTGTGGGAAACCCCTTTGTTCATCATGGTCATCTGATGACCCATTGGTTCAGAGTGGCGAAAATTTGGTAATGGCAAAGACAACACCTTGCGAAAATTTAATGTTTCAAAATCCAGAAACTTCTGTTCTAGAGGATACAAGAGTATTTGAGCATGATGACAGTAGCATGCAATTTGAGCAAGTTGATTTATCAATGGCCTTTAATAAAGGCTTAACTGTGAGACACATACTTCAGGGTCCAGAGACAGGGAAATTGTGTTCTATGCTAGGTGATGATGACAGGAAAGATCCCTTGGATGCTTACATTAAGCTAGTGACCAATTCAGTTGATGATGTCTTTTCTGTATATGGCATTGAAGAAGTGGAGAAAGTGTCTGAAAGTTTATGTAGAAGTCATTGTTCATCTCCCCCTTGTAATCACACTACATATTTGGACTTTGTTAGCACTGGTAACATGCCCAATCAAAATTTTGCATCATGTGAGGGGCTCTATTCTGAAAATCCTCGCAATGTGATAAATGAAGTTGCGCAAGTTCCTGCAGTGAACCCACTTATTGATCCTGCATTACAGACATTCTGCTGTAGAGCTGATGATGACGAACAAGGTACAGTAGCTGAGAACGTAAACGCAAATCAAGCCAACAACGAACAACTTAAACCTGTAGATATTCTTGTTGCAGAAGACGATAGTGATTGCCGTGACCCTTTTGAAGCACTAGGTATTCAGTTCGATGACAGGATTGCCAGGCTTGAGACAATGGTGTCACGTCTCATGGCAGCCAAGTTGGGTCACGTTAGTCAGGTATGATTTCTTTAAGGTGGATGTTTAAAGTGGAGTATGTATGTTGCTCAATTCAGATTAATGAACGGAAGTGGTCCAGTTATTTGCGTGTTGTTTGTTAAAATAGGAATTATAGGAACATTCTGTTTTCTTAGCCATTATAACAAGCATTAGGAGCATATCAATGGGGAACCCGTGCATAGAATTCCCGAATATGAACTGTGTAAAAGGGTATAAGTATGAGACTCTTTTGGCGTATTGTGAATGTAATTGTTTAGGTACTTCTCTAGTACGAAGGTTCGTACTAAATATGAATGCTTTTTATGCTTGAGTAATGAAAAGAAAAAAGGGAACCAAAGAGAATGATGTAATCTGGGATTTATGTGTAATTTGCAATGTGTACACAATACATAGTTTTTTTTATTTTAAAACTGAATCTTGCAGCATTGCGAATATGTGATTGGACCTTAGCTTAAACTTCCAATAGACTGATGTTCGTTATCTCTCAAGATTATTGCAAATGATCTAACTCGAGTACTTGCAAGCAGCACTTTGAATTCCAAGGCCATCTCTCTCCTACAATTTGTAACTTAAATAGAGTATGTACCTCTGTATCTTACAGCATTATGAATATGATGATTGCACTTGAGCAGTTTCAAGATGTACTTGCAAGCCACCTTTCGGAATTCCTAAAAAATGTCTGTCTTCGACTGTCCTTTAATTCCTGTTGGGCGAATGGTCTGGTCTAGGCCAGTCATAAGATGCTAATGTGAAAAAAAGGAGACTCTATAAGAGCAGGTGAATGACATGAATGTCAAAAAATGTGATGTAGAATTAGTACATTCGCAATTTTTTAGTAGATTCAACAAGTGCTAAAATCGCAGCATTTGCGAGAGGCCATGTCTCTGTATCAAGTCATGTCTTTTTGAAGAATTTAAGCAAGCATTATTTGTAGGTTAACACGCTATTTCGGAGCTGACAAGACCACCAGTCCACCAGCAGCAGTAACTCAGGTTTTGTAAGCCTCGACTCGTATACGGATGAACATTTCTCAGGATAAGATTGGAGACATGTAAAAATTAAAATGGTGTAGAAAGTAATTCATGCCTAAGATAGGTTATTCTTTTAACATTCTTACCTATCTAACATTTCACAGTTTTGTAGGATTCATGTTCAAAATTTTATTATATAAGTGGATTTACTGGCTGTCAACAAAACTAGTAATTCCCTCTAATGTGAAAATTAAGTTAGGAATTCACGAACGAAAGCATCAGGACTTCTTCTAAAGACGCAAGATCTTTTGAGAATCAGGAAAAGCATCAGAATACGAAGATTAGAAAGCAGGAACTGAGGAAGTTTTAGTGCTGTATATTGTTGCACCTTACTCTAGGATATCTTCTGGCTTAACAGTTCTTAAGGGTGCCTCATCACCTCAGAATTATGTTGTCCATGTCTTTGAAAACAACTCCTAAATAAATGAAGAGTGTATTTTGGTTATTAGCAAAGATCAAGAAAGTCAGGCTGTCTGCACTTAATTTATTCCCAATCTACTCCCAAATACATGAACAGTATGACTTCTGTACTCTACGGGATGTTAACGTAAATGTTGATGCAACACATAATATTTCTGTGTACATCACAACAGCTAGAAAATTTATGAAGTGTAGTTTTTTTTTTTTTTTGACGATGAAGTGTTGTTTAACTTAAAAGGGTATGATATATATTTGTTAGTACGGAATATTGTAATGAAACTACCATATCTCCTATTCTCCTACATCAGTATTGTATGATGGAATATTAAATCATCCTCAAAATTAATAACGCCATGTTCTTTATATGAAAACTTTGGAATATTCCCATACTTCCTCAAACTTCAAACATCATACTATAAATTGCTGTCAAGGAAACTTCAATTACAAGAAGTTACTCTGAAAATTCAGAAGCTTACTTATCTAACCTTGAGTTCTGAGTCAGGTGAGTAAAAGCAAAAAGTCATAATGGTTGATTTCCCATATCTTTCCACATACTGCAAAATTGAACTCCCTAGCCAAAGTGTGCAGAAGTCTGATTACCAAACTCCCAACACGTTACCTTTTACTTTTAGTTCAGGATAAAAGCCCTGCTCAACCTTTTCTACATATGATATGAGATACGGAGTAGTAAGGATTAATTCAGATGCTTAAAACTCTTATATCTCAATCTTGATATTGACATTGCAATTATATCTGCGACTAAGTAGATATATCCTGACAAATTAATAAAAACATACTCCTACTAGACTTTTATGATCCAATATGAAAAAACATACTCCTACTAGACTCTTATGATCCAATATAAAAAATCATACTTGTACTAGACTTTTTTTTTTTTTTTTTTTTTGTGGGTGCTTCTACTAGACTCTTGTACTTAAAAGAAACAATATCTAAGTACCAGTAGACAGTACGGAGTAGTTATTATTAGGAGTACTTCAGTAGTTACTACTAGTTCAACAGCCTTTAATGTTCAAATCATCCTAAACTGTGGAAAAAAGATCTTCATATGTCCAAAGTTGCATGCAGCAAATCCACATAAAGAAAGAGCTCTGTTACTAAAACTGAAATATCCCCTGTAATCCTAGACAAACAAACAACCAAACTAACCAAAAAAGATGGCATTAAACATGAAATCAAACTTTGAAGAAGCCATTAAAATGGAGGGAGAAGAAGTGATTATAGTAGACTCAGAAGAAGCTATTACAGTGGAGAAAGAAGAGCTTATGGTATCTTCAATTGATGATAAGGGAATCCCAACACTTAGAAAAGCTCATTTTCTGCTACCTTTGTTGAACTTTGCAAAGAAACCACCTCTTCCTGGACTTCATTTCTCACTTTCTTCAAACCCCAGTATCGTCACCAAGCTTGGAACAAAGATTAACTTCAAGGGCAGGAAGAAGCCACCTGCGGCATGGAAGACTTGGGTTGAGAAGCTACAGCAAACCCATGAAAGCATTTGGTAGAAAGTTGGGATTTTTGATGCAATCAGGTGCTCAACTTACTACATCTGTAAAGATGATGAGTTGATCATGACCTTGGCTCAGAAATGGTGTCCAGAGACTAACACGTTTGTGTTCCCATGGGGTGAGTGTACTGTCACTTTGGAGGATGTGATGATCTTAGGAGGGTTTTCTGTGATGGTGGATTCTGATGTCCTTGGCTCTTCTGAGAGCAGAAAGATTCAAGAAAGTAATACAATGGAGGCAACATTGGTGGATGCTTGCAATGAAATCAAGAGAAAATGTCACTACATCGTTCCCTTATATGAATGGAAGATGTACTTTGAGGGAAAGGGTGATGAGTATGAGCATGTGGCTCTTCTTTCGATGTGGCTGTCATGGTATGTCTTTTCTACAAAATCCTATAGTATTGATCCAAAAGTTTTTTCCATTGCCATTAGTCTTGCTAAGGGCACTAAGATTGCTTTAGCTTCTGCTGTTTTAGCTTCCATATACAGAGATTTGAGCTTGTTGAAAGGGAAAATTGTGGCTTTTAATAGAGGAGATGATATGCCAGACCTTATTCTTTGCTCACCAATTCGATTAGTCCAGGTTTGGGCTTGGGAGAGGTTTCCGACATTGTGTCCGAAACCGGCCTGTTTAGGGGTTGGTGAGCCAAGGCTGGCTTGTTGGCATAATGTATATAGGCTGAAAACTGAGAGCCTAATGCTGAATATGGATTTTGCTGGGGGCGGCTTTTTATGGAGGCCGTACACTAAACATCTCGAGAATTGGGAACTTCCCAAGTTCTATTCTGTTGAAGGGAGGTGGGTGTTGATAAGTCAGGAGGTGGATCAGGAGCTATTGTCATTTGCAATGTGTTTAAGGGCTTGTGAGTTGGTAGGTATGGAATGTCTGGAGCGATACCTCCCGCATAGAGTAGCGATGCAATTCGGGATGGATCAAGACATCCCGACTTCTGTTCCTAGGTTGGATGCTGCTCTTGGACTTGTTTGGAATAGCTATGGCAGATCATTGGAAGATTTGAAATTTTATTTGCCTCCCTTACTGCTTGAAGGTCATGTCACACTGCAATATTTTAAGTGGTGGAGGCCAATATTTGATCTACAAAAAGATGGGCTGATAGTTAGTAAACGGCAGAGGAGGAGTCTCAGAAATGTGAAAAAACTGTCCAAGTGTAGGATAGCTCTTGTTTCCTCTTCTCGGCCATGCAAACAAAGTGAGATCATAGATGTTGATTCTTTGAGTGACAAGGATATATTGACAGCAAAATTAGCACCTTGCGAGAGCATTGCATCTTTAAATCAACTAAATATGGAAACTGGAGTTGACTCCATTAGTGTGATGAGTCCATTGAATGAAGTAGAGGAGACAAGAACATTTGTGCAGAAAGCTGTGGAGGTCAAAGAGTTGAAGCGACGCAAATGCAATATGATCAGAGATGATGGCAGCAATAATTGTGAGGGAAGTTGTTCTCAAGTCAATTCATCAAACACTGTTAGTGAAGCTGGAATTGTGAAAGAGCCACTTCAAGGCTCTGAAAATTTGAGTCACATGCTTGCTGAAGATAATTACATGAAAGATGCTGTAGAAGATGACCTGAAGCAAGTGATCAATCCACTTGATAATGCCGCCAACGTTCATGATGTTGAAGAATTGATGCAAGTGTTTAATTGTGGGAATCCTCCATCTCACTCATGTGATGAGACAATAGGTCTAGATTCTCCTAATCATGGAAAGAAAAAGTCGATGCCAAAGCCAGCACCTTGCCAAAGCCTGGCATCAAAGAAACTAGAAAATGTAGTGTATGCAACAGTGCTAAATCCATTGGCTCGGCTAGAGGATACAGGTATATGTGAGCATGGTGCTATGGCGGTCAATGAAGTGAACAAATGCTACCAGGTCACAGATGATAACAGCAAGCAGTCTAATTCTCAAGGTGATTCACCAATGGCTGTTAGTGAAGGTCCAACTGCGGGATACACATTTGTGAGCTCGTGTTGTGAGCTCAATGAAGATGACAGGAAAGATGCCTTGGAAGCTAACATGGAGCGAGCGGCCAATACACTTGATGATGCCTTCAGTATACATGGTTTTGAAAAAGTCACGAAAGTGTCTGAAAGTTTAAGTGGAAGTCCTGAAGAAAATGGCAGTGAAATTCTTCTTCGTCCATCTCCCCCATGTAATCATACTGTTGGTTTGGATGTTGTTCAGAGTGTTGGCGAATTGACGGATGAAAATTCACCATCTCGTGAGGTGTTCCCTTCCAAAAATCCCCTGAATGGGGTTGATAACGTTGGGCAGGTTAGTGAGATGAACCCACTAATGGACTTTGCGCTGAAGACATTCTGCCGTGAACCTGGTGATGATGACCAAGGTAAAGCAACTGACAATGCAGATGCAACTCAAGTCAACAACTCACTTCCTGACCCTCTGATTATCAGTGATGACGAAGATAGTAGCAATTACAGGCGCCCTTTTGAAGCACTTGCAATCCAGTTGGACGACAGGATGACAAGGCTAGAGAGTTTGCTTTCAAGTCTCACGGCAGCCAAGTTTGAGCTGAATCAGTAAGGTACCATTGTGTTAACATGAATGTTTATTATGTATCAAAAATGTTGCTCAGGTTCATATTAATAAGTATGTGATAGGCAGTAATGGTCTGGGTATTATCATGTTGTACTAATAGAAATCTTGGACCTTGGCACTACAACAGTTGGGGTGTATGACTGCATATGTAGCTAGTGATGTATGAATGTATCCTGACCATTTACTGCATAAAAGGTTAATGGGTCTGGATATGTAGGTGGCTTTTGGGTGAAAGCATTCTTGCAATGTAATCTTAATTGCAGAAAGGATAATGACTATTGAGGTAGTCTTTTTAGTAATGAATCTAAGAACCCTAATACTTATGTAAGTGAGGGGGAAAGGTGTAATCAAATAGAATGATATTATCTTGGATTTTCTGTTTGAGTGTAATTCGCAATATGGACACAGAAGCCCAAGATTGGCAACTGACATTCAGATACAAGTATGTATATCTTGCAGCATTTTAATAAGTGATTTCCTTAGCTGATATCTAGCTTAGATCGATGTTGTTCATTGCTCAAAATTATTGCAAATGACGTAATTAAAGTAAGCAAGCGGTCTGCGGAGTTCTTAAATCATGTCTGTCCTGAAACTGAAACTTACATAGAAGTATGTATACCTTGCAGCATTATTAGTGTAGGGGATCAGAGTGCGCAGGCGGAAATAAAGTTCAACCAAAATAACGAGAAATTAATAATGACAGTAAAAATTAGACAAAAGAATTTTTAGGTGGAAAAACCCCTTTGAAAATAGGGTAAAAAACCACCGGCGAGAGAGCCAAAATTTCCACTATATAATATTGGGAGTACAATGGAAATATTCTTTTACGGGTCAAACACTTACACCCGTAAGATAAGAGAATATTTGTGAGGAGAGAAGAGAGAGATTTAATTGTGAGAGATGTGTATTGAAGTGAAGAATGAACTGCTATTTATAAGCAGAGAAAGGGGAGACAATAGTGGAAGACAATACCCCACAAATTCCACTCATATCTCCACTAAGCCCAAAGTGCTCCACTAAGCCCAAAGTGCTCCACTAAG
>CAAKMY010047602.1:247-19094 GCA_901111285.1 Corrigiola litoralis | reverse complement strand
CCGCTGCCGCCCCTTACTCGACGCCACTGCCCCTTTATTTTTGAAATGAAGATGGTGGAGGAAGGAGAGGAGGTGGTGAAGGGAGATTTGTTAGAAAATGAAAATGAGAATGAGATTTTTTGTTTTAATAAGAGATTGATTCCTTAGTTATGGTGAACCAAACATTGTTAACAAGTAACAATCTTTGTTACCATTCCATTCCTTTAGGCCATTCCATTCCGTTTCCATTCCGGAGGTTGAACCAAATGCCCCCTTAGTTTTTAAGTAGGAGAGTGACTGTAAATATCAAAAGTGACTACATAATGGGCTTTGTAGTTTAGTTAAGAGTTGAAAATCTGAAATGTTAATGGCTACTTGTAGAGTTGTAGACCGGACAATAGGTCATTCGGGTTCAGGTAAGTTGAGGTCCACTCATTTTCGGGTAAGTTTCATGAGCGGGTTAAATTACGGATATATTTTAGCTAAATGTGCTTTTGAGCAGTCAGGATATTCGGATGTGTCATTTTTGAGCAATACTATAATCTACAATCTCTATATAGCTAATAAAATGTCTTCTAAATAGATTGGATGCATTGATGCCGTATGTTATTGAGTCTACTGACGTTGTATGCGCTTATAGGGGTGTAAATGAACAAAACTTTCAATAAATAGCTCGAACTCGAGGTCGACTAAAGCTCGTTTTTGTTCGTTTATTTAATAAATGAACCGAATTTGATAACTTTTAAAAATCCGTAAATAAATGAGCTTGAACATGAACACCATAATACTCGTTTATTTATGTTCATGAACAACTTGTTTATTTATGTTCATGAACAAGCTCATCTAATAGCTCATTTATCAAAAATCTCGTTTAAACTTAAGTTTGACTAAATATTTATATATTTGGGAAATATAACATTGCAAATATCTTGCCTTAGATACAAGCTAACAATAAGAAAGTTGTCTTTACTAATAAATTGCTTAAATCTAATCATAAATAAAAAATTATTTATTAAATGTTGAACGGTATATGGGTGTTGGAATAATTTTTTTTCTCTAATCTTTTTCTCTAATCTTCAGTATGTCTTATATTATTTATCTAGTTAATAAATTTAGTCTCTTCTATGGTGAGAGTTGTCAATCCCCTTTGTTTATGGGGATTTTGTCTTTCCAAGTTGGAAGTTCGTCCTTGAAGTTTTTTAATGGAGTCTTATGGTGGTTGGTTCAAGAAAGCTATAGTGGATCTTAGTTTTTCGTCAACAAGTTGCAAAATCATATCAATATCTTTCCCTTCAAGATTGCGTTGGAATAAGAGGCCACCATGTAAAAGGCTGTATATTGAAACAATGATTATAGAATACAGGGTATGCATGTATTGTAAATCTCACAAAAAAGATCCTCAGTTCAAGTGGAGTAGATCGTTGTATGATTTCGTTGTGTTTGTTAACAAAGTACTCAGATTTCGATTATGGATGCCGTATGGCTATGAATCTATGAAACCACTTTTATTATCAAAAAAAAAAGTCCCACTCCTTAGCTCCTGGGTGAAAAATTAACTTGGTAAATTCCGGTCTGTGCCCCTATGGTTTTACGCTTTCCAGCTTGTGCCCAAACTTGAAAAAACATTCTATCATGTACCCTTAAGTTATTTATCTTTGTGACCAAAACCTTAAAAAAAATTGAAATATTTAATTAAATCGTAATAAATTATTTATCTTTGTCTATACAAGTAAAATTTTTTACAAAGTACTTATTCTTCAATTTATTTCTTTATTTTTTCTATTAAAAACTTAGAAAAATATTCTATTTCAGATTTTTGTTTTAGTTCAAACCTTCTAGAATAAAAAAATGTTAAGTATTTCACTTTCAGAAATATTTTTTTTTTCATAAACGACAAATGAATACTAATTTATGTAATTCTTATTAAATTTATATTTTTTTATTTTTATAACTTTTCCATATGATTACGTCAGATTAGTGTGCCCTTTGAAAAAATCACATGAATATTACATATGAAATTTTCTTCAAAGAATAGATATCGAATAAGCTAACATTGAAGATCAAAAAGGATGTCATCTACTAAACATTGAATAATCAATTTATTTAAAGTAAGAAAATAAGCTTTTATTATTTTGGAAAAGCAATTTTCAAAAGAGAATAAGTTGAGAAAAATACATAAAGATATAAAAGTTTAAAATTAATCGAAAAACTCACATTTTATGAGATTTTGGCTATGGGGTGGAAAAATACTATAACTCAAGGGTACGTACTGGAATGTCATTACAAGTTTGGGCATAAGGTGGAAAATGTAAAACCATAGGAGTACAAATCGGAATTTCCCAATTAACTTTCATAATTATTTTGTATAAGTCAATTATATAAGAACCTTTACGTCCCTTAAAACTGTGGTAGTCAAAAACTATAGTTTTCGTTTGTTCGATGGAAATCTAAATTTCATTTTCCACTTGCATATATAAAATCAAACAAGGTCTTTTAATATAGAAGAACATATTCTTATTAATTGTGCGTAATAAAAAATAAACATGGAATAGTCGGCTCATAATTTCATACTAACACGAGTATTAATTAAGCACGTATGGGCGAATAATTGTGACTTGTGAAAATAGGATCTATCTCGTTGGGAAAGTGGATTGAAGATCGCCAAATGAGCTATTGTTTTGTTGTGGTTCTTCGGCACGGTGCAACATGTTGCTTAGACGTTGGTTATCATTTTCTCATGGACAAGCTAAGGAATCGACACATGCCGAACCTTATGTACACATGGGGGTTACCTTCTGTAACATATACTTTTCCTTAGGAGATGCCATATGTAATATTAGCATACAAGTAGTACCAAATTGGAAGTCTCACCACATAAGCCATCTATTTCATCCCAATGACATATGTGTTCTGGTAGAAGAAACTTCACCTTTATTCAGGTAATAAAATGTCTCGGTGGTTGACCATGGTGTTGCTGTTGGTGCTGAGTGCTGACGATAGCTCTAGTTGTGCTAATTTTGCCTGTGGCGTGCAACTATTCTACAGCAAAATTAGGGGGGATGGCGCTTACAGATAAAATGATGGGGGACCAGAAGCGGCGAGCTCGAAAGCTGAACAAGCTGGAAATCTGCTTCATGAGAGTGCGAGCAGGGCGGAAGATAAGATTAAAGAGATGGTTGGAGCGAAGCACAATGATGATGAAGGTACTCATCATGAAGACATAGCTAAAGATGAGGAACTCTAGTAGTCTAATGCAGTAGTGCTCATGTATATATATTTACGAGTTAATTAGTTGGTTAGATTCCATTGTTAATTGTCATGTTTGCTCGTTTGGCTCCACATAATTTATCCTACTTCTTTACCATATGATTTGTTGCAAATAAGATGTCATACTCTTGCATTCTGATGCTACGAATATATTGTCTTCAGTACGTAGATTGTACGTAGTACGGTTAAGTGTAAGGTCAATTTTTATCATCGAAGTCTAGTGATGTTTGGGAGCTAGTATAGTACAATATGTTCTACAATTGTAATCTATTGTTCCTCAAGATGCTAGCATTGATGCTTATTAGGAAGTCCTGCAGGGCTGCAGCCTGCAGATGCACTTGCAACTAACCATCACCAGCCCATCAAACAAGTAACTTTTGGTCAGCTTGATGAGGAGTACAGGCGCATACGATAACGGAGATTCTCACACAGAACATGAGGTGTATGTCTACTGCAAAATCAATCTCACAATTACCTTTAGCGAAGTTTATGTATAAACAAGATAATGCGTCCATCTCAAATAGTACATATATTTGCTTAACCTAATTATTTCGAGTATTAGGCAGTTTTGTACTGTATCATTTGTAGAAGGGCAGAACAATGAAACGTTCAATTTCAATTACAAGAGAAGCAACAAGCCAAAAATCCCTTCTAAAGTAAGGCTAGCTACCCTCATTATCTATGCATCTACCCATTTTCTCTAACCCTTCCTTAGCTAGTTCATCCGTCAACATGTTGTTTCTCGAAATTAATATTAGAATGTTATATTATTAAAAACAGACTTCGATGACGAAGCTTACTTTCGAAGAATCTAAGTCTGTGGGGTTCTCTTTGAAGGTGAGCAAAGACTTATGTTAATAAACTCAGCCTCATTCGAACTCTTATGCCAATATGCGCCAGATCTTACACCAAAGGCACAATCATAGTTGAAGAAAGCCACATACAAACATTGATGTCAATTTTCGTTGCATGGAAGTACTTACAACAAGGTAACAGACACAATTACACAAACATATATGTATGCGAGCAGACGACATAATGCGTATGCGCTTGTGAAGTTTGCCTTTATCCCAACTACGTATAGTGTGCGTGTTTTCCATGCTATATTGCGCACATTTGCAGGTTCAGCAGAGTGCATCAAAAGTAGTGGCATCAAATTTCCACGTTATAAAAAAATTATATGAAGCTCATTTAGCAACCAATGCATGAAATTTTGACACATCCACTGGTAAAAATAGTCTTTTATTCTAAAAAGAAACTGTTTAGAAAAAGAAAAAAAAATCTGAACTACAAACGCAAACCATATACAATTTTTTTTTTTTTTTTTGAGACAATATACAAATTGGCAATATAGTAAAACCGTATATTGATCCGTCATGTATCTTATCCGAACTAAAAAGTGAACTTGATTGTTTGAAACCAAATCAACTATAATCAATGCACAACCAAATTACATCGAATTTAAATCATACGCCGTATCACTTACCTGAAATTGACCCGATCATACTTACGAAATATTCAAACGGATCAAACCCAAACCGAACAGCCTAATTCCTTCTGGAGAGGGTTTAACAGAAAACACCGAATGAGGTTTTGTCATGATTAGCAGTATGTGTTTTTACAAGGGGCAGCCGGTGCTGCTTTCCCATAGATATTTTCCTGACATTGACACTTACCAAGCGTCCAAGCCTCTTGGCTTTCGTACAGTCATAAGCTCCCATGAGCCTGTTTATATATATGTAGAGAGTTTATTTAGATATGACAATAGTACATCTAACATATTGGCGGCGAACAAAATAAGCAGGACCATGAAAAAAATCTAATTAAGTCATCCGCCAATCTTCATGTATATATACCAGTATACCACATATACTGAGAGTCTAAGACAAATAAAGTCCTAGGAATATTACGTAGCAAAATGGCTCACTGGACGACCAAAGTGCTATTGTTGCTTGTGCTTGCAGTAGCTCTGGCTTTGACGGCTATGCCAGTGGCCTCAAATTCCACTACAGCCAAGTTAGGCGGGATGGCGATGACAGATAGCATGATGGGGGACGAAGCGGCGGCGGGGTCGAGAGGAGGCGAAGCAAAGGAGCAGCTGAAAGAGAGCATGGGCTGGGCCAAAGGTAAAATTCAAGAGGAGCTTGGTTGGAAGCACGAGAACAAAGACGATGAGCAGGAAAGTGCCAGTGACACGAAGACTAGTGGTAAGGAGAATCCCATAGAAGTGACTGAGAACCAGCTCATCGGGGATGAGCTTTAGTTCTACCTAGTTTACGGAGCCAATCTAGAAAGCAAGAAATTAGCACCACTTTGTGAAATAGGTTTTTTTTAAAATCACTTTCGAACAATCTGCTAGATATTGTAACAGTCCGAGCGATCAACTTCGCACGAAGTACAGGGGATGCTGTTATGGTGTAAGGTTTTGTGTACTGTACATCTTTGTGTTTGGAATAAAATGTTGTGTGTTTTTACTGAAGCACAAACTGTTCTCTTGAAGTCTAGAACCAGGCAAAGCTTAATCTAATAAGTAGGCGTCGACTATATATTTCAAACCTCAGTGTATTTCGTCACATGAAGGAGTGTTGGATGGCATCATCTCATATTCGATCTCAAAAATTTCTAAAGAAAAGGGATTCATTCTTACTCACTTTATTTCAAATATCTTATTTATTGCTCACTTGTAATCTTATTCTGTTAATCTCTTACTTAATACTCCTATGAATGTTCATGGGTGTTTTTCCTACTCCCCCAGCAGTAACCAATATCATTATTCGTCTGCAAGAGCTCGATCACCATCTTCCAAATTTAACTAATAACATATTTGAGTCATGTCTTGCTCGTATTTAAGTAATTAGTCTCAATTAACAAATATTCAACAGAATCTAATTAAAACTCCAGGACTAATGAAATGCTTTCCTTAACTTTGCTGATCCTGTCACAAGATGAACCGACTCACACCTATCAAATACTTTAATCTAATACTCTAGATAAGGTTTTGTGTAGTAAAGTTTGGTACGCTTAGTGTCACTGTGTCACGGCCCACGGGTGGTATATATAGAATTTTGTTACTAGAGTTCCACTCCATATGCAACAATTTGAGATCAATAATTCAACTCTCAAGCATGAAAGCATTTTCGAAACTCGAGCAGAGGATCACCATGCATCGATGCATGGATGAAACAAAAATACACCACGAAACTATAGCCGATGTGTCACAAGTTTACGAACCATCGCTAAGTATCCCCAAGTCTCCTCTCGACACTTAGATAGTTGGATAGCCCCAACTCAATACGTGTTGATCATGAATAACACTTCATACATCATCCTTCTTTCTTTATGGTCTCTTTATATTTTTTCCCCTTGAAACCTTTCCTACATAATCCATTTCTATAACTTTCGAGACTTACTACTGTACCTAATTAGAACCTTTAACAAGCGTAACCAAATTATATTCTTATAACTACAGAAATTACATAAAACGTATACCAAAATCATGGCGCAGCAGGTGCACCTATTGTTGACGGTAGGAGTTATAATGTTAGTGATTTTGCCAGCGGCATGCAACTCCTCCATAGCGTTTGGCGGGGGGAAAGCCGTCAAGGGTGCGGTGACGGGAGATACGAAAGAAGCGGAGGATACTGCAAATGATCAGGCGAAGAAGGCTGTGGAGGAGACATCTGAGTCTTGGACAGGGTGGGCAAAAGAGAAGATTCAGCAGGGACTTGGGTTGAAGCACGACCAACATGTTGATAATGCTGTTAAGCTGAACAAGGATAACATTGAGGAAGTTGTTTCTGGTAAGCTAGTCAATTAGTTTTCAAGGAAACTACGAGGTATTAGCATGTTAGGCAATAGATCCTGATTCTATTATACTGTTATAAGATCACTCTCTTGAACTTTGCGACTCAAATTAAATTTCTGCTCTTCAACTTCTGAATCTATTTTTTTTTTAGATCTAATTGAACTTCATTTGTAAATTTTGATATCACGTTACTGTATAATTTTATCCATCCACTATTGTGCAACGGTTGATTGCGTGTAATAGAAAATTAATAATTTATCAATCATAGTTCATAGATAGTTTAGTACTTTATTAATATGATTATCATAATGAATACATTGGTGATCAATTATCAACCGTCAACACCATAGTCCTAAAGCAAACATTGTAAGGGTGGTGATTTGAATATTTATCTCTGTAATTAACATAGAGACATGTTATAATGAAATAATCAGTATAAAATTAGATAAAATGGAGTCGGAGATGGAGTCCTTAAAAGTTGTCAGTATATCTATTTCGGTCAAAATGGGTCTCGATCGAATAAGTGGACAACTGTCGGGTGTTATGGCAGTCTTGCCGGATCTGGTCCCATACAACACTAAACGCCGAGGCATTGTTCTGTTTTCTTCTTGTTGTTTTGTTTTTCAGAAAGCGAACAGTTCTTATCGGACACTGGAGGTGCAAAAGAGAAGGTATATCAGAAAGCCACTGAAGCCTACGAGAAGGCAAATGAGAAGGCCCGCCAAGCAAAGGGGACAGCATACGAAACATCTAAGGATGCTGCCAACAAGGCTTCGTCAATGAAGGATGCTGCCACTGAGAAAGCCGAAACCCTGAAGAACAACGCCCAGCAGTATACAGAAGAAGCGACAGAGAAAGCTAAGTTGATCAAGGACAAGGCCAGAGAACAAGCAGAAGCAGTAGGCCATAAGGCCGAGGATGCCAAGGAGACCGTAAGTCACAAGGTTGATGAAGCAAAGGATGCGGCTGCTCATAAGGCACAAGACGCGAAGAAGACAGCTGCTCAATGGCGTGAGACAGTGGCAGAAGAAGGAGAGAGGAAACGGGCTGACGCAGAGGAGCACTCAAGTTGGGTGAAAGAGAAGGCCAAGGAAGGGTATGAGGCTGCTAAGAAGGCGGCTGGTGAGACATTGCACAGTGCTAAAGAGAAGGCAAAGGAAATGACTGCAGCTCGCCGCGAAGATGATGAGCTTTAGTTATGGGCATTTACTTTGTTCTCCCCTTGTTATACATATTGAGAGCTTGGTTTCTTGTTGCAGTGGTGTTTTGGTCCTTTCAGTTTGAGTATGGCTACTCAAGGAAAGGTTGTGCGCTCGTGGCTGTGAATATGTACAACAGTGCACGTGAGAAATGTTCAAAGAGTTACGAAAAGTTCCTTGGTAAATCGTTATTCCGTTGGATATCTAGACTAGTATACGTAGGGACGCTACATGCATGTTGTTTACAGTGTACTACTTCGTTTACAAGATGGCATTCGCTGTCAGTCGTTTGTTGCTTCAGAAAAATCACTTGCAGCGCCTATGAGAAAAGGGAAACTTCCAACATTCAAAGGCAAACATTATACAAATAGATCATTTACGCACAAGAATAACTGGGAACCCTAATCGACGAAGTTGACCCGATATGATCTAACTTGAACAAATTTGACCCGAGTGCAAGACTCGAGACTCGGACTGACCCGATCTAACATAATGGTCAACCCAAATGACTCAATCTAAAACTGACTGACTCCAAAACGCTAAACTGACCCAAATAAAGTACAATGGTGGAAACTTTTCTATGTTTTTAGGTTATTGTTAGATTTTGTTGTCATTGGCCGTGTTATCAAATATGCAAATTGAAATCATTGGATGGTTAAATGTTCTTGTTATGCTTTCGAGTGTGTCACACATTTACAGTAGGTTGTAATGACTAAATTCTGAAATACATAATGATTATTGCTTATATAAGCTACGGAGTAGTAAAGTAGATCAAGCCATGGTGGTCCAATAAAGACATATAGATCTATAATTTAAATTGGGTTTTTGGGGAGCTTTAAAAAATTTAGCTTGCAAGAAATTAGTCTACTTTTAGTCTACTTTTAGAATAGTATAACCATATGTCATTTTTGTCTTAAATAATATACCAATTGTGTTGACTAGTAAAATTCTAGTAGCAAGTATGAAGTTATTTACAACTAACTACTCTATCATTATAATATATTTTGTATCGAAAAAAAAAGAAACGTCTAAGGGAACACGAGTTTAAAAAGAAAGTGGAAATTTTTACATTTGGGTTACTATGTGTCTCGTATATTGGGCTATTAGACCCTGACTGACCATCTAAATATCTAGTACGATAATAATAACTTGTTCAGTCATAAACCAACTCAAAGAAACAAGCAAACCACAAAGTCTGGAATATAAGAATATAAAATTAGCTTGAACTTAAAAAATAATCCGACACAACTAGACTGACTCGAACTTGGCCTATCCAAACCTGACCCGAGACCTAAAACAACCTGACAAAAGATACTCAAAATATTTTTTGGCTAACCCGAAATTAACTGACCCAAATCCGACCTGAATGACCCGGCCTACAGCTCTCGTATTGTTGTATTGAATAAACTAGGTTGTCAAAAAAAAAAAAAAATCAAGGACGCCCCCATGACAAGCCATTTAGGAAAAGCAAATAAACAAATTCCTCCTTTTAAGCCTAGTTCTCTTTTTTCAAATTTTACACACTTGTTATTTTATAAGTGGCCTGGACCATGGATGATGTGGAGGTCGAGGACCATCTAATGCCGCATGCCCCCATGAGAAATGAAAACCCCGCCCCAGGCCGGTATGTTTCCAACTAGAAGAAACTTATTACTACTGTGAACGCATACACGAATCTTCATTTTTTCCTGGTGAAAAACTCCTATACAAGCACAGCAAAACCCAGATTCTGAACAGACCAAAAACCCATGCTATAATTTACAAATGAATTACAGATCATTTGGATTTGATTACAAAAAGAACTATGATTACAATCACCAGTTACTTACCATGATTACTGACTTCAGATCCCTGTGTAAGCTCAAGAATACTCATGAGCTGGCCATGTAACCATGTAAGTGTCCAAACGGCCCTTCCACCCAGGTGCTCTGAACTTCTGTCATTCTGTCACATCCAACAATCAGTTTTTCCCATTTCTCAAAATTGCTTACATTATGAGCACGACTAAGAATGGCACTGACCATTCAACATATCCAGATAAACAATTTGCCTTCTGGCTCTAAAGATTGCTAACCTTAGAGTGATTCCGACCAGAAGAGCTTTATCAAGGGTCCAACCAGAGTAGCTCAGGCCAGTAGAGTGGTGGATTTATGTTGACGTGTCAATTTCTTTTCCCAATTCGTCTTCACGAAGGTGTCTTTTCAACCGTCTCAACCAGATGTTATAGTCAATTGGATAGGGAGTCCCACACAGACTGTCCACATAGTCAGCAAAAGCTTTAAGGATGGCTGAATTTTCCCCAAGCTTCTGCTGTATCAGCCTCTTTGACCATGCCCTTTCCCTCCACTGCAATGCCCCTTCAACGGAATCCAACTCAGGCAGCTCTCCGCCAGAACAAAAATAAAGCATGTACACCAAACTCTCTGCATCAGATGCTGAGCACAATTTACCCTCTTGAAGGGCATAAGTAGATGAGAAGTGGAGATTCATTGCAGGGCGATCTCTCTCTTCGAGCACAGCATGTCCCCATCCCATCAAAACGAAATAAAGATGCCCGACACCTGAAGTAATAATAATCACGTTCTCTGGCCGGATGTCGCCATGCCTGATGCCAAAAGAAGCAGCAGTAGAAAGGGCTGACAAGCAGTCGTGGCAACACCTGATAGCCTCATCTGAACCAAAATGACCAGTTCTGACCATATCAGTTACAGTGTCACCGACTGGGCTAGTCACAAGGACAGGGGTCCCACACCAAGGGTGTTCGCAATCACCACCAGAGCTCGATCTTTTACAATGACCAGAGTGAACAATTCTACCAGATGCACTCAGTTGAGGCACATACATGCTGGAGAGGCCTTTCTGTTTCATTACTGTCAACACCTTCGTCTGTCTCTGAACCTGGTACCATAAATTCATATCTTCCCAAGCTGGCTCCACCTGAGAAGGATATGAACCAACTGATAAGAAGAGAAGTTTCCCAGGATCATCGAGCGAAGATGCTACATAGTAAGGAAGTTCACTGTCACTGCGAATTTCGCTAAGCTGATAGCCTTTCTGATAGTTTGAATCCTCCAACCACAAAACTGACCCAACTTCAAGCTTCATCGGCTCCTCTTGTTCCCTTTTACTGGGTTCCTCCGGAACCTCAACAATTTCTGGGGATCCATGTTCTTGCTGATAGCGGAATATGCCATGTCCGTTTACCGTCGTGTCAGCAAGTTGTCTCTCTATTCTTCTCGATTGTAAACGAGAACTATGATCAGCAGCCAAATCTTCAATTGAATGCTTAGGCATGCCAGCCAACTGCATGATAGAATGGAAAGTTGCAAAAAGCACCTGAAGAGCACCTATATCTCCCCAATTGGCATTCCCAAGCTTGTTCCATACCCTGTCGATTGGGGACATTGCAATATGTGCATGGTGCTTTATCCATTCTGCGGCACAATCATATACATTATTAATATTTAACTCCAAATTGCTCACATCCCCTTCCACTTTTATCACTCCAGCATATTGTGAATCGACAAGCAGCACAAAAACAGGATCTGGACTTTGAGAAATACCCGTGTTGCTTAGGCTTCTAGACAACATGATGCGGACAGCAAAATATAAAGCTTCACCAATGATGGACAGAGAAGGAAGCCCTGCACCTTCTACTGCAAGGGTTCCAATATCAGGTGTCAATAAAGCGAGCTCAAGGACTTCATCCCATCTCCCATGCGGATGTTTGGTATTCTTCAGCAAAACTGCCGCTGCACATAGACCTTCAAGTTTACCACTGGAAATTGCCCTTTCCGCCTGATAAAATTTCATATTCTTGTCATAGAGACATGCAACATAGAATGGTAGCGGCTCACTCTCGCTCCAAAATGCTTCCCACAACCCCTTTACACTTGCATGTAAAAAATCCTCAATAGCTAGATATGCAGTAGCTTCAACACCATCAGATGTTGAAGCATACATAGCACCAGGCATCCGGATCAGTTGTTGGAAAGAAACCCCTTCTAGTGCGTAATCGAATTTTTGAAGCTCTACCAACTCAAAAGGCATGTCAAAGGCTTCAAGTCCAGAATTTTCTGATAGTGCTTCATACCAGTCTTCTAGCTTAGATTTAAAAATTACACTATCTACAAATCTACGGAGAAACTCCTTCCTATCTCGAGTTTTACCACCTGATGATACGCTGGACTTTTTTGTCCCAGACCCAATAGAGTCTCGATCAGGTGTGATACCTGTCAGCAATTATATAAGAATTAATATAAGTACGGCATTACAAACATGGCGATCAGAATCCAGATTCCAGAATTTAACGATGCAACAGAATGACACTGCTAACCCACAACTACTCTATCAACAAGAGCAAGAGGTATAGGATGAATATTGACCATCACTAATGCAAGAAAATGCAGGCAACGGTGAAGTACTTCTTGGATGCTATAATTACATCTCCCCCAGAGAACATTCAACATTAAAAAAAACATTGGAGCAAGGAACACATGGAGAACAAAGAGAGGCTGATGACGTAGTTGCACAAGATTGATTAAATCACCTTTTTCATCTCTGTTGACTAAAACGATGAGAAAAAAATGCAACTTCAGCCATAGGATCACATGCATGAAGAAAATGTGGGAGGCACAGCAATTAAGGGGCTGCCCAACTACAAGAAATCGATTCTAAAAGAGGCCAAAGGTTATATCTCTGAGACAGGGAAGGTCACCACAGCCTTGTCCACAGACTTGTTTACAAAATTCAAAACACCTAACCAACAATACTAATAATTTAAGTTACTCAGGAGTACAACAGCTTGTAGCCCTTGTAAAAACCCATCTTGAGTTATTGACCAAATGTCCACTTTCACCCTTTCTCTCTTCAGAGCTCATCACCACTCTATAATCTCTGACTTTAATGCAAAAATATCAAGGTCACTACAAAAAACCATATAATTACACAAATAGTTTATAACCCCCACCCCCCCTACCCGGCCACCCCCACACACGCACAAAAAAAGTGTGTTATATGACAAAAATGTGTGCAAAAGAAGTCATCAAACGAATACCAAGTCAGCTCTATTTCTCAATTGCGCTTTTGGAATGAATTTATTGAACACCAAACAGTTTTTTGAGAAGTCCTATTTACTCTAACCTATGTGACAGAGAAAATTTATAAAGGCCAGCTTATCTAGTTTTGGAGATATTTTGTCCGCGGCAACCCAAGAAGATAAGGAAAATTCGTAGTTTAGATATGGCTTACATTAACGGTACTTTTCCCTTGGCTCTGCATGTCCTTGCAAAATCTTTCTACTAGTAGCGAAAAATGTTACTTATCTCAATCGACACTCTAACTTTACCCAAAGAAAAAAGAACTCTGGACAACTATTCTATCTATAATTCTCTATGTCTCTCCCAAGGAAAGCTTTAAAGGTTATTGTGCTACAAAGGCAATGATTCTTCTCTCTAGATGAGAGGGATTTCAAGTATTTTTTCAACTAATCTTCTTCCCCAACAGCACGATTAAGGTCACCAAACTCTTAGCATATTAGAACTCTGCCTCTCTCCAGATAAAAATAAGATTCAATTTAGCATAACAAGGATTCTACCTAGGTTTGGTTCACATAACAACAATTAATGTGTAAATGGTTGTAATTTATTGAAAAGACAAAAGTAACAGAATAGCAAATACACACTAACATCTTATGCTCGTATCATTTTTAGATAGTTTTATTTACAGTAGAAACTCAGTTAAAAGGTCTCAGTCTCCATCAATATGATCTACACTAATCACTGAAAGCACCCCAAAGACAAAAAGAAAAAAAAAAGAAAATCAAACAGAACAATGAACTAACCAGCTGAGCTCCTTGCTTGCAGATCATATGAGCCTCTTGACATTGCAGAAAGCAAAGGAAGAAATAAACTTTTATATCCGATAGGGCTAACACCCCCAATTGAGATTTAGAAACTCCTCGAAGAACGGCCTTCTGTTAGAGACCTGCCTTCATTTGGCATCACTACTTTATCTCCACGATGAACCACTAAAGGGAGTTACAAACAATACCAAAATTGATGACTGGAAACCAACCATCCATCACCAAATACTGGCCTGCAAATGGCATAAACCTACTTTCCTTAAATATTTCAATTTTTCAAAAGGCAAAGAAATTAAAAAACAAAGTAAATCAGTATTTATGACAGACTAAAGCAACAAACAAATGCACATAGCATACCAATAACAGAGTCAAATATACAAAACCCCAATGATAAGAATAGGGTAAGGAAACACTAGCAACCTATGAAGTCTCATTTTTCAGTTTATTCAATAACATAATAAAGGTTTAATCCCAAATTGATTTGAAGTCGCTAACATGGATTATCATTCAAGAATCGACAACATTTTCAAAATGATTAGAAAAATGCAAAAACATAATCAGAAACTTTAAAAACACTAGTAAAGCACTGTAAAAACACATTACATAATCCAAACTTATTAGTCTCTATCTGGAAAAGGTCACATCACTTACATCCAAATCCATATGGTAGTATGGTACAACTTATATCTAGCCTCTCACATGAAAGGATGAGCCTGAGCTGTCTTAACTATTTAAGTGAATTGTCAAGGTTTAGAAAATGTTACCTGGCTCTCCATTTTACCTCACATGTCCGTGTCGGACACTCAAAACTCCGACATGGGTGTGACACTTAAACACTTCATTTCAAGCCCAAAACTTGTAAACTACCAAAGAAATGACACTTGGACACGTAACGTGTCGAACACTTGCATTCGAGTCCAAGTAACATAGGGCTAGAGTACTAGAGCAAAAAATTTTCCGAACTATAGGAACATTTATTGAGCGCTTTAATATATTATAATTTCTAGCTACCATACCCTCATACAGTCATACTATTTCACAGTTTATTCTCCAGAACACTACAGGGCTCATGGCAAACCAATATATATGTAGCCTATCTGGCTATCACAGCATTACAGAAACAGTTACATACTCAAAATAATCCTCCATTCTCATAGACTCCTCGAGTTTCTTCACACAAGACCTTTTCTTCTACAAATTAATTTGGTGGTCTTAAACACAACATTTCCCATTTAAATACTCCACGAGAGGGCTCAAAATGGATGAAATAAGCAAGACAACGAATTCCAAAGCATTACAAGCATTGCCACCTCAAATGATCACTGATAATTTTCTTCACGCACACATACAGCTCGACAAAGACTTATTATTCTTTGGTTGCGGAACATATTGGACTACATTGAAATGGTTCAAATAACTCTTTTCACTTCTTTTGTCGTGAAGTGGCAAATGGTTGGTGCACTTCAGCTCCAAGGGTCAACCGGAAACAACCATGCCTCCCTCCCCGCTCTATGTGGGCGGGAGCCACTTTTTAGACATTCGGGTAATAATGTTGTTGTACAGTGTACACATATAGCTCAACAAATATCTTTAACACCTCCAAACCTACACAATTACGCATCAAATCCCCAAAGCCACGCCTTCCTAAACAAACTAGTAGTTCACATATCATCAACACCTACAACCTCAGTAGCGAGACGACCAAATGCCTTTCTCCCAAACGAAGCCCAACCAGCAACTAACACACTCCGAAAACCAACCTCCCACCTCTCCTAGCCACATTGAGCAACCACAAACTTCCACTACACCATCCGAAACACAAATTGCACTCCTTTCCACCCAAATCAAAAACCATACTTCGAACCCAAACCCGAACCCAAACCATACTACCAAGATAAACTAAACCCCTGCAGCTAAAAGCAAGCTGACATCACCCAATCATTCACAAAATGTATCATATCATAAATTCACACAGAACCAATGAAGCATACCACTATAACCAAATTACCCAAATGGGTGATTCTCAAAAACTACTAAAATGCCATTTACAGCAATAAACAGTAGCAAACAACATTAAACCCACATCAAGCTACAGATCAATAAAGTACTCTCAAAGCAACATATAGGGATTAAAATTGTTGATGTAAATTAGACATAAATCAAGAGATATAGTATGAAATAGTAGAAAATAAAACATACCAAAATGAAGAAAATGAAGTGGGGTTGGCAGCATAATTGATGAGGTGCTGGCACTCTGTCTTGTACTGTAGTAAAGACCAGACCAGACCAGACCAAATGTGTTGTGTTGTGTTGTGTTGTGTTGAGTATTGCTCTCTCCACTTCCTTCTTTTGGCCTTTTCTCTTTCTATATTCTTTTCTACCAAAAGTCATTTCTCTTGGGAAATAAAATAGTATGGGAAGTGTTTGTAAATGTTGGGGAGTGTAAATGGGATGAGATAATTTATGGGCTACTCGAGATTGACTTGGTTAATACTCGACTCGTGAAAGTTCGATTGGAGCTCAAACGTGGGTCAAGTTACGAGTGAGTGAGTCTACTTGAGTAGAACGAAGCAAGCACGATTTCAAAAACTTGGGACATTAGTGTACATTGAAAAAAAATATTTAAAATATATATCAAAAGTCAATTCTCTTATAAAAAAATTGGAAATGTTGTAAATATTAGGGGTGTAAATGAGACGAGAGTTTACGGGTTACTTGAGGTCGATTTCGTTAATATTCAACTTGCGAAAGCTTGATTGGAGCTTGAACGTGGGTCGAGTTTCGAGTGAATTTACTTGAGTAGGACGAAGCTCGAATAGAAAAGCTTGTGACATATTCGAATATTGATAGAACGTGGCTCGAGTTTCTAGCGAGCCTATCTGAGTAGGGTGAAGCACAAACTTGAAAAGTTCGTGAGATACTCAATAATTGAAAAAAATAGTATTTATACTATAAAAATAGCACTCCCTCGGTCTCACTTATTTCCCTTTATTAGCTTTTTGACACTATTTGAGTTGTACTTTTACTATTAGATACTCAAAAAATAAAATAGTTAGAAAAATATTAATATTTAATATTTATATTTGTCTTGAAAAATACTTTCAAATGATATATTTTTTATATTTTTTATTATATATTTTGAGTTATTGATTGTCAAAATACCACCTCGTCAAATGTGATAGTATATCAAAGGAATATACTGGGAAGGCAATATGCACTCATTTCTATTATTTTCCTTTTACATAAATATATGAGGGATACATAATTTTTCAAAATTTGCATATGCTTTTATAAACCTCCTATTCAAAGAAAGAAAAGTCTAAGTATCAACTGAAAATCTCCCGCTCAAATCGGGTTCCATTCAAGCTTTTTGAGCTCGGGCTCGAATTAAGCTTTAAATTTTCAAGTGCGCGAAGCAGAGCCGAGTCAAATTCGACAATGAGTTTCGCGAGTCAACTCGAGCTTGACTTAGCTTGTTTCATTTACATGCCTACTTGTAATATTTTAATTAAGGAAGTCTCTGAAGCTACCATCTTTTTAATCATTAACATAGGTAGTGTCATGTTGGTCAAATAAAAGGATAATAATCTCTCATTTGACTTGGATTGGCGGAAAATTTGAGTTGATTTAGGTTGTATGAAACTCATATGCTTTTATCATATAAGTATACGATCTTTTCTAAGAATTTGTAATATTCTAATAGGCACTCAATTAGCATGTCAGTAAGGCATTTTTATAACATATAAGTTAGAGTATATATGTATTGAGCTTGTGTTAACAAACGTGCTAGTAAATAATGGTATAGTTCAAAAAAAAATTATCTATAGGTGATAATTAAATGAAAATTAATGTATTGTATTTAACAATACATGTATATAATACTTTTGAAGTCAATTTAATTTTTTTGGAAATATAATATTGATAATTATATATATGTTACCACTTAAAGTACATCTAATATCATTATGTATATATACTAAATAGTCCAAGCTAAAAACGTAGAATTACATATTGATCTGAAAACATGTGTAACTCATTCAAATGGAAAACATTCTTTATACAGTAAACCAAAAAAAAAAAAAAAAAGGGTGGTATCATGATTCATGACAAGCTAGATTCCGCAGCTAAATTATACACACAACCAGTTTGGAAATAATGGCAGAATTCTGCCTAGAGTCAACCAGCTGTGGGACACTACAGTTTATCCCACACACAGGTCATAAGCATATTTGCTGCTAGGGGTTATTTGGTTACTTATGATAAAATGCAGGAGAGGGATTTGCAGTTAGCTAGCAAGTGTAGCTTATTTAGTGCTTTCGTCGAAACTTCATCTCACTTGTTCTTTGGCCGCTCTTGTTCTAGAGCAATGTGGTCCTCTATACTAGAATGGTTTGGCATCAAAAGAAGGTTACATAGCTGGGTTAGAGAATTGAAATGGAGTCTGGTCTTTAACAACCTGTAGAAGAAAAGATTTCGAGCTGGCAGCCACTCTGCGTGAAATATGGTTTGAGAGAAATTCTAGGCCTTTTACTAACAAGTCTAGAAGTTGTGATGTAGTTGTAATGGCAGTAAAAGCCATATATACTTGATGTTAGAGTAGCTTAATCTTTCAATTTAGATTGTTATCTTTGGCTGAGAAATGATCTTTCACTCGTGAGGCTCATACCTTTTCACATGGCAATATCGTGATTTTGCTGCTAAAAACGGAGGGTAAACTCGTCTACTAGTGTAAAA
>CAAKMY010047599.1:0-15965 GCA_901111285.1 Corrigiola litoralis | reverse complement strand
TGGGGCTGAGGCGCGCGCCTAGGCGTGCCTGGGCTGCGCTTCTTGATTTCGCCTTCGCCTCGCCGGAAAAAGCGCATGGCTTAGCGCCTCAGGTCGCCCCGCGCCTGAGGCGCGCTTTTTACAACTAAGGGGCCAATCCCATCGTTTGAGAGAGGACATATGGGTCTTTGTCGATATGAGCTGACTCTATTTGTGTCATCCGTTTGACTGTATATATAAGGAGGGTTAGAGACTTAGAGGAAACGTAATCTGCCTGTGCATCAGTGCATCACGTTATCCGCAAAATCAAGAAAGGTAAGTGCCTTCCTTTCTGATTGTGTAGCATTGCTTTGACTAGTTAACAACCTCAAATTCTAGCGTAAAAATTTGCTGGTATCTCTTCTTTCACACTTTTGGAACACTGATCACAAATATTTGGGAAAAGGTGTATGGGGCCTCCTGTGCACTAGCATATTGTTGATGTATATGTCATCTGAAGATTTCTTGAAGAAAAAAAAAAAAAAAAGAAACTCGTCTTAAGACAGTTTATCTGTTATTTTACACTACATGAAAATAGAAGAAGAAACTCCTCTTGAATGAGTCTTGCCAGAACAAGAGAGCCAACAAGGACTGGCGTCTGTATAAAGTGATTGATTGGTTGCCTAAATCTCTTTATTGGAGGATACGAGATCAAAGTCATGTTTTTCCTCAGATCTTGTGGAGAAAGCAGTGGAAGCTTTGACTAGTAGGGAACGGTAGACCTAATAAGAACACACAAGAATCAACGAGGTTCGGCAAATTGCTTGGGGTGATTTTCTTTTACTATATGAAGAATTAACCCGATACTTGTGCAGACCAGAGTTTAACTGTACAAGAGTGTATCCACACAAAAATATAACCTCTCTTTGTTTATCCTTTTGAAAAAATCTTTCTTTCTTTTTGTAATTACTATTATAGATTTCTGATGATGATATAATTCTTTTTCCCAAGCATCTTTATATAAACATGATGCTATCTAAAATCACCACTAATGAAAGATAGAAAACTAAAAATCTTCAATTTTGATCTCTTATTTTTTTGTTGTTGTATTCATCAATAAGATCAAAAACTAGGCGGCAGGGGTTCATTTAATCATTTGTACGGTTCTCTTGTCCTTTGTACAGTTCTCAATGAGGAGACAAGGACAATATCTATATAAAGTATTTGTGGTGAAAGAGTGGCTCAAAATTTTGTGCAAGTTTGTGTATCAATGACTGTGTCTGAAATTTTGTTCAAGTGGTTGGTGCAAGACCTGTTTCCGATCCTTCTTATATCATTCTGGAGTCTTCTCGTCTTCGCTAGGACCGCAAGTCATCTAAATATGAGATGTGATTTGCTTAATGATTTTTAAGATAGCCTCACTGTGCAGTGTAAGGAGGGTTTGAGTGGTTTCAAATGCATGGATGATTTGATATTCTCTGAAGGTGAAGGTATTGAGCCATGTTAGTCGGACTTTGAGACTCAATTTTCAAATGCCTTGAGTGTCATGTCTTGACCAAGAAAAAATTAATGTGATTTAGTAAAAGAAAGACCAAGTAAAATAAAAATTAGCCATCTAAAAAAGGCTCATATTATTAAGACAATAGATTTTTATCCGGGCAAGTTCACCCTTAACAAAGTCGCGGCTTTGTTCTATTCCTCTTTCTTCATTCTCTCTACTTTCTTTTTTATGGGTAGTTCTTACGAAACTGAAATGTCTCATGTCATGCATCGTGTCGCATGTTCAGGAGTGCCGACACGCGACACGCTAGGTGATGGTGCGTGTCAGAGTAACATAGGCATTGAGATTAGAGGATCTTCTGATATCAGGATGAGGACGCTTTAACCGATGAGCTCGAGAATAGTGGTAAGTTAATGGATGTTTAAAAGCATAGGAGCTTGTACTAGAAATGAATTGGAGGTATATGATAATGAAGGAGAGAGTTTGTGCCGATAGATACTGCCTAAGCGGGGTGCAAAGTAGGATATTAGATTTAAGTTCTCAGGGTAGTAAATCTGGAGTAGTAGAAGAAGCTTCTTTGAGGAGCTTAAGGTTGACGATAGTTCTTCATATTTGAGAAGATGCTATTATTGAGGAATCTCTATGAGAGCCTTCTTTAAGTGGAGCTTGAGAGCTTTCTGGTGCTGAATGGATTGGGATGGGGATTTATCATCACTCTGTTCACCTGTAAAACCATTTGAGTTTTTTGAGATTTGGAGGGTGATTAGTCCTAGGTCCTGATAGTATCACGGCAGGTTTGTGATCCTGGGTGAGCTTCTTAAGATCCTAGTGTGCTTTTCAATAATGGGATTCTAGGTCAGAGCTCGAACTCTACTCTAGTGCCAAAAAGCGACCCCTCTGTTGCAGTTATGCAGCTTCGATTTGGTTCATTCGCTAGTGTTCTTTAGATTTATAATACCATTTCTTTGCATTAAAATGCATTTCTGGAGGGAGGCAGATTTGATTGCTACCCTTATTTTTAACAAGGTCATTGACGCTGTTAGTAGGGATGGGTGGTGGTCTCATGTTGTCAATCTGAGTTGTCACTTTGAGAGTGGTAGATTGAGTTGGAGTTTCCTTATGCTTTCCTTTTGATGGCTTTTTCAAATTGGGGATTTTCTAGTTAATGTAACCAATGTCTCATCATGAAGTTAGATTGCCTTTGCTCTTTGACAGTGGGCTAAAATTTTGTATGGCATTGCAGCTTATTTATCAGCTCTTTATGACGAAGGTCGAGCCTAGAGAGGAAGAAGTTAGGAAAGTGATGGAAATGGCAGAAGAAGCTGTTCGTGCTCAGGAGAGAGATCCTTACACTGCATTTTCAAACCGTGTCAGAGAGCTTAACTATGGAAATTCTTACTTTTTCAGGGTAAGTATGAGCTTTATGTTATATTCTGTTGGATTACTTATTTGCTTACATCAAAGTGACACTACCAATTTTCAGCCCATCAGAATTAGTGACCTCCGGGGAGTTGATGCATCTAGAGCATGTGATTATTTTGGCAACTGTTTCAAGGATCCGTCAACTTTCACTGTCGTGATTGTTGGAAAAATTGATCCTACTATAGCGTGTCCATTGATACTACAGTATCTGGTAAGAAGGAACTTCTCAAACTTCCTGCATTATTGATGTGATGTAGTTTTGTTCTATCTGAACTATTAATTGTTCATTCAGGGTGGAATACCAAAGCCTCTAGTCCCAGTTTTTCAGTTCAACCGTGATGATCTCAAAGGCCTGCCCTTCAGTTTCCCTGACAGTACAATTAGGTAGCTCTCTTTTCAAAACTAAAATTATAGAGATTTTCATGTTTTCTACAGGTATATAATATCCTTCACATAAACGATGAATTCAATTAGCTTATTATATTATGACAATTTATTTAATTTGCGGAGTGTTTTAGGAATGTTGTTGAGTTTTTGCAAAGTATTTTTTGCTTTTCTATTCTCATTATAACCTTGTGAGATGTACATGTTCATCAATGCAAATATGATTTCCTTATGAGCATGCCAAACTTCCAGCATATCTTTATTTACCCTGGACTTTATTTTCCAAAATTTGTTTTGTGTACAACCTTTACTTGAACTGTATCTCTGATTATGAAACCAAAGTGGAGTTAGGTTCATGATTATTTCTCCACTAGAGACAACATTAACGTGCTTTGGGCCTAAGGCTCTGTTGTTGTTGTAGACAACATAAACCTTTTGAATATTCAGAGTGAGCAAGTTCCCATCCGCTGAAGTGAGCAAATTTTGGACATAACCATATTATGCCTGGATGACAATTTGGAAATTAGAATACCTCTTCATTAGCAAATCGCATGTCAATTATCCCAAAGTTCTCTCGTCAGATCTTCAGAATAATAATAATGTATTAATATCGTATACCAGCTGGTTTATATAAAGGAAAAGCTTAATAGTTGAAAAATTGAACAAGGAAATAGTAGCAGCAGATTCTGCTGTATCGAAATTGGATTCTTAAATGCCTTTATTCGAGCCTTTTCTATTCCTTTCCAATAATTGCTTCTGATTCTAACTATTTGGAGTGGTGTCCATTAATTCTCTCTGTTTGTTTTGGGTAATTATAGTAAATTAGTAATCTTGTTAATTCCATTAATTCTCTCTCTTTGTCCATTAATTATCTTTGTTTGAGTACTATCGAACAAAGCAGACAAAACGACAAGGTAGATTTCACTGGTGCATCGGGTTCTAACCAGAGGTGTCCTATAGAAGACTCTTCATGTGCCTAGCTAGCCAGTTGTTATAGATTCCGTTAGGAAGAGAGCTTTAAATTTGATATAAGTCTATCTTTTAGGGAATTTACACGCTTCTCAACTTTGTTTGCCCTGATGGAGACCTGCCAGAGGTTGCCCCTAGCTCTCTGCTGCATCACAGTTCGAGCATTTTAGAATATGTTTGGAAGTTATACAAGCACATACCATTAGATGTATGGCTGAAACAGATCTTGAAGAGTGTTGAACGAGTTGTCCTCCTAGTCCCCTGTTCGCTGTCTGACATACCCCCGCCATTTGGGGGTTTAGTGCCAAATTATCCACTGTATTGGCGCTTCAAAATCAAGTGGGAAAGAGACATACTCCTCTATCACATAAAACATGCTTACGATCATACTGTATTCCTAACCTTTTAAAGTCTTATTGTTCACAGAGAGCAGATCCCATAGACATATATTTTAGATAAATATATTGCACAAGATGCTACCATTTGAACAAATACTGTCCTTAAAAGGACTAGTGGAGACCGGGCCACTAATATGCTAGATATTATCTTTTCTCAAGGTTATATAATACTAAGTTACTAACTCCGTCCAAGAATAGTTGGCCACATTGTTTTTTTTTTTTGCGCCTCCAATAATCGGACCACTTCTAGTTTATCACTAATTACTAAACTGTTATTTTTAATCTTTATTTACATTGTATTAGTAAGGAACGTTTACTCACAAACTTCGGGGAAATTATGTTCTATAGAAGTGGGGTAACCTACGAAAATATTGTCCTTAACGTCAATTTGTTCATCATACAAGCGTAAACTCTGTGGGTTTTGATAATAAAAATCGGACTTTGAATACTTTAAGTTTGCTATACGCTGTGAATTAGTATTGTAAACATATACAAGCAAAAATAATTGAATAGCTCAATTTAAATATCTTAATATTGGGATAAGTCTGGTCAATATGGAGAGCTTTTTTTTTTGTGTGTGTGTGTTTTTTATAGGAAAATGTGTGCAATGCAGGGACATTGTCCGTAGGCCTATGGTGGAAGCACAATGCTCAGTACAGTTATGCTTTCCTGTTCAGTTGAAGAATGGGGACATTGTAAGTGCCAATATTCTTTATCTCCGTTTGCCATTACATGAGGAATGTTGTCACCTTCAGTGTTTTTATAAATCACATCTGATGTGGTTTGATTCATATGAGGCTCGTCTAAAATCCAAGCAGCGGTTACTCAAAGTATATAAATTTTTTCCTGGAACTTTGAGTTTTATCTGTTTGGAAGACTGAATTCTGATCACATAATATTTTTCATCAAGTGAGAATGTTGGGTATCATTTTATCTGTATACATCACTGACTTGTAGTAATACAGCCCGTTAAAGCACTATTAACATTAAGATAACTAGAGTATTTCACTTTTCGTTGTGAAACAGTATCTTTTTATGAAAGTTAATGTCAAGGCGCTAAGATATCTTCCCCTATTCAGTGGAGGCCTGTCCTTAAGGTTGGCATCTGATGGTGTTCAAAGTTTTAAGTCTGGTCGCGTATTCCTGTCACATGTAGCAGGCATGTGTCTGCATGGCCCCCTTTTATTTGGTTGAGAATCATGTTTGTACTTCAGGCGGATTCTTATGGAGTTTGATGCTATGTTATATCTATATTACAATGGAAAAGCAGCCTCCAAACGGCTACATTTGCCCCCTAACCCCCCCCCCCCCCTCTCTCTCTAAAGAAAAGCAAAGTCTAAGGATCGAGAAGCTTTACATCATATGTTTTTTTTTTTTTGTTCCATTGTTACTCCTAGTTTCGCAAACACTGAACTGGATACCGTCTTACTTTAAGCTATGATGAGACTGTCCTTTCTATTAAAAGTAAATGGTTGACCATTTCTGAAGCTTTACCAGAGAACCTGATGCCGAAGGTTATCTTTTAAAATTAGAAGAATCAGTTGGTGTCAAGATTTTCTATTCTAGTTCTAAATTCCAGTTATCAGCTCATTAGTGTTTTTGGATTAAATTGTTATGAGGAAAATAAGTAGAATTATTACTGCGTCTATTAGTAAGAGCAGAGTTGGTTACCATGGTACTAAAAACGCCACAAGCACTGGTTGGACTCATCTGGCTTTATCAATTTCTTGTGCTAGATAGAAGAGATTCACTTTGTTGGGTTTCTGAGTAAAATGCTGGAGACAAAGATGATGCAGGTTCTGCGCTTCAAGCATGGCCAGGTTTGTGCATTTTTTTTGTTTTTTTGGCAGTCACGTTTGTGCATATTTAATGGTTTTAAAGTTATGCTATGTTGTCCGTTCCTAATTTGTTTTGTGCATATCAAGCACAGGTATACTCTGTAGGAGTATCTGTGTTCTTAGGGGGTAATAAGCCATCAAGAAATGGTGACGTTCGTGGGGACATCAGCATAAACTTCTCTTGTGATCCTTCTGTGTCTTCAACTCTGGTTGTCTTTAACTCTCTGTTTATCTTTCTTTTTTTGTTATCTGAATGATAATTTAATGGTTGCTCTATGTCGTTCTTGCTTTCTAACAGGTTGACCTGGCATTAGATGAGATTTTGCGTATTCAGGAGGAAGGGCCTTTAGATCAAGATGTTTCAACCATACTTGAAATTGAGCAAAGAGCCCATGAAAACGGATTGCAGGTATACCTTGAAAATGACACTGTCCTGATTGCCTGGATGCAATCACTGCTGCCCATCTTTCTATTTTGAGGGTGAAGTTTTTCTCTGCCTAATGAATCTCATTTTCATAGGAGAACTACTATTGGCTGGACAGGATTTTGCGAAGCTACCAATCAAGAGTTTACTCTGGTGATCTAGGGGATTCGTTCCAGGTTAGGGATGTTTTATTTTTATTTTTCTTGTTTTATTATCCATAGCCAAGGTTCCTGTCCTAAAACTTTGTGATGGATATTTGCTTCTGATTAGAAGTGATTCACTGGCAATGCTTGGGCAATAGTTCTATCTATTGTACATAACCCATGTGATATATAACTCTGAAACTTTGTAAATTGCCGTCGTACAGCTTTTACCTTCTCGCTGCTCCTGCAACCTTCTGCTTTCTGTAATTCTTATTCTGCTTTGCTTCATATCTTGCTCCAGCACTCATGATGCTAATGTGACAGGTTATTGATGTGTTCTGTCTATGTCACATATTTATTCCCTCTAATGGGTAAATTTGAATTTTCTTATTATTGGTTTGGCCTCACAGATTCGGGATAAGGCTCGGTTGAAAGTACGAGCGTCTTTAACACCATCAGCATTGAAGTCTGCATTGCAAAGGATTATTCCTTTTCCTTGTAGAAAGAAGCATACTGTGGTTATTTTGATGCCCCAGACTACTTGTTATCAATCATTTAAGTCATATATTCGGGAAAGCCGTCAAAATGCAAAGGTCAGTTTTTTGTAATGTTTTTATCCTCTTTATATACCCCCCCTCCCCCCTCTTTTACTAGACTGGTTAAGTTTAACTGTTTCTCATCACATTTCATTTATTGCATTATTGGGGGCACTCCCCAGACATTACTATGAATACGCTAACGACTCATTTTGTAGAAGCTCATAAATTGAGGGAATGCTGATGGTATTTGTATGTACTGTAGCAAGAGTAGTTCCCTGTGAATCTCTAAGGTCATGTTCATCCACGAGTTATGTGTTTTTACTACCACTTATTACCACCAAGAGAGGTGGTAATTAAAAAATGAGGAGAAACATATGTTGGCAGTGGAGTTGCATTAAGACGGACATCTCTGCGAGGCATTGCTCATAAATCACACACAATTTTCATGACCTTTCCCTCTTTTTATCAGTTTGTGAGTTGTAAGGGACTAGGGTTGTGTATACATTCTAGTTGTTCCATTTCTTAATACCCAAAAAATGTTCGTATATGTATGCATAAGTAATATGCATACATGAATAAACCACAATGATGTTAGTCATGTGATAGTTTCTACCTATGACTTTTGAACTTATAAAAAAAAAAATCACTTGTTCTACTTAGGCGTTTAATAATAATCAATATAATAGCAACTGCCCCCTCCCCTCTTTCTTCTGACTTTCTGGGTGTGGTCTAGCCCTTCCCTAAGAACGTTAAAGGACTAAAAGAAGCATATCATCGAATAGGGTTACCCTCTTGGGACTAAAATTTAATGGCTGATGGAATGTGTCACCTTTTAACCTATGTAATGGTAGCAGTTTTGAGAAATTGAATTTTATTTATCTACCACGAGCGACTGCTTGCCCTATTGAACAAAGTGCGTTGGTATCCAGTAGTGTTTTCTGGGGCCTTAATAATTTATTTCATCCGATAAGCTATTTGCTTGTTTGTATTTTTTTTTTTTCCTGTATTCAGCCGAAAATTCCTGATCTTATTTATAGAGACTTCATTGCAGGTCCTAGTAGGCATAGCTGGTCTGACAATTCTGACTATCAGTATCTGGAGATATTTGCGTACCACTAACTCAGGAGGAAAATAGGCCTCTCGGGATTCTGTACCCACTTGGCTTCGTGCAGATTTTGACTGGGAAAAGAACGCATGCACTGTCAAAACTTTTAAGGAGAACAATACACAAATTTGATTTATTGGCAAAGATAACTCATACCAGGCATATGTCCTTGATGGAAGGTATTAAAAGCTTCGGACTCTTCCAGCACAATTTCCGCTCTGCACCTTTAGTTAGAACAGCAGCTTGATACATATTTTAGGATCAACAGTCATTTTTGATACATATGATATTCATTGTTTTTGCTGCAACTTTTGGTAGCTCGAGGAGGCCACCAGTTATGTAAGAAATGATATTCCATATTCATTATTGTAGAGCAAGGTATGAAATTGTTAACCGTTTTGCTTCTCAATTTTCTTGGTATAATCGTTCAAATGTTGTGTGTCATTTCTTAGTGTGAAACAAGTCAAATCCATAAT
Source organism: Corrigiola litoralis (assembly GCA_901111285.1). Classification (NCBI taxonomy): domain Eukaryota; kingdom Viridiplantae; phylum Streptophyta; class Magnoliopsida; order Caryophyllales; family Caryophyllaceae; genus Corrigiola; species Corrigiola litoralis. The sequence goes on along the minus strand of CAAKMY010047599.1, from coordinate 6,808 downwards.
GAAGCCATCTCAGTTTCTTTATCTTATCTGGTAAGTCTGTCGTCGACATTGTTAAGAAAAAAGAACGTGATGAGATTCCTTGTGCTTATACTTTCTGCCTACCTCTATGCTTTGTCCATGGCTGGTTCTTGATTTGTCGACACCTGTAGTTGAAATTTACTCCCTAACAGAAGGGAATAAACTTTCTTTGTGCACACGGGATCATATTCATTGCCAGTTGAAACTTCCATCTACTGTTTTATCTGCCTCCACTTCAGTGGGGATGATTTGATTTGATCAGTTGGCAGTAGGGAATTCCCCGTAAACCATGTAACTCGCCTAGTCGCCTTCATATGTAAACTCCGTGGTGAGAAAGTAACAGAGAAGACCCAAGGTTTGCAACCACAAAGTAAAGGTATAGAATCTACATTCTATAGTGGACAGACAGATATGAGATTTACAGGCTGAAAATTTGACAGCATAACTCCCTAGGTTCACAAAAATATTAGTGCTGCCACTGTTTGCCAAGATTCTTGGTGACCTCTTTCCGACATTCCACTAATCATGATCTGGCACCTAGACTATTTCCCATGTGGTCGTAAGTCCTCATTTTTCCATCTGTAATTATATAACAGCTGGCTATTCGCCTTACAGACAAGGCTTTCAGTCTTCATCTTCATCAAATAAAAGCTTTCATGCATAATACAGCTTCTATTCCTCAGTATCTTATCTACTGTTAAAGATACTGTTTCAGTTCCTGTGGGATAATCATGAGTTTCTACACGTTGGCCTAAGAAAAGATCATCTTACGAAGATTTTTAACTTAAAAGTGCTTGAATTAACACAATTAACCTTACTAGAAGATAATACTGCTTAAGTTTAAGGTCGCAAAAATATTCAAAGATGCTAAGAAAAGAACAGATGAGTAATGTATAAAATGGCGAATGCTACAGTCGATGTGTCCTCAATAACAAACACGCAGCAATAAAAAGGTTCACTCCTACAGTTGATAAGTTGCTGTCAACGAAAAAGGTTTCGAAGTTCAGAAGTTGCAAAAATCAATTTCCACATTAAACTCGAGCATCTAAGCATCCCATCCTTTTACAGTAGCAAAAGTACATTGCATTCTTATATACTACTCCATACATTTGAAGTCTCAACAAAAATTCTCATGGCCTCCCAGCTATGCTGCTGTAAATCAACACTCAGCATGAGGAAGACTAAGCAAACATCATTTCAACTTATAAGGGAGAGAGATTCATACATACATGAATTAATAAGCTGAAGTGATCGATGGGAGAACAACTAAAAAATAAACAATTTGTCAAAAAATTTAAAAATAAAAATAAACCAACTAGTAATGTACCAAAAAAAAATAACCTACCAGCAAATGATCCAAAAATCTCAACATCACATATAAATATAAGCTTTACTTCTGTATTTCCCTCATAATTGAGGCAAATAAATGACTGAAAATCTTGATGGCAGAACAAATAGGCAATTTTGTTAACTACAAATCAGAAGGCACATACATAATTAATATATTCTATAGATCTGCTCGCCCTGGAAATCGTGGGAAAGGTATAACATCTCTAATGTTATCAATTCCAGTAGCAAAAAGAAGCATCCTCTCAAATCCCAAACCAAATCCACAATGTTTCACACTGCCATACCGCCTCAGATCAAGGTACCACTCGTATGGCTCCAAAGGCAATCCCATCTCAGTAATCCTACATTAAAGAAAGATCTATTTCTTAGTATCTTCTCATTCTCACAAAATTACTAGTAATCCTTTTCCAAAATAACATCTGATGCAGATCTACCGCATTACGGAATGATCAAATTCATTTTTTGCACACTTAGCTAACACATGATCAAAAAAAAGATTTATTTCTTAGTATCTTCTCATTTTTTGCACAATTTGTTTATACCTTTGCACAATAACGTCATAACGCTCTTCTCTTTGGCTGCCTCCAACCAACTCTCCAACCTGGAAATAGAAACCAACATAATACCGATGAGCAAGAATATATTTTTAGGACAGATGTCAAAGGAATAAGCCGATGAACATTTGCACAATTTTACGTTTTTCTTATTTCTGCAGAAACAACCATCATTAGAAGAGGAACTTTGGTCCAAGCGCAGAACTAATCTCTGGGGCAAACGAGCTTATGGCATTAATCTAGAAGAGACAAACCCACCTTTGGCACAAGTACATCCATTGCTGCCACAGTTTTCCCATCATCATTGAGCCTCATATAAAATGCTTTGATTCCTTTAGGATAGTTAAATACTATAACAGGCTTCTTGAATAAGACCTCAGTCAAATATCTGCACAAAATGTAAACTATGACATCAACAAGTGCTCACTGCCCAGCTAAAGAGATCCTACTTTACCGAAGAAAGATTTGGTATACCTCTCGTGCTCAGATGCCAAATCAACTCCCCACTCAACTTTGTTCTCAAATTTCTTATCAGTGACTCGCTCCAACAACGTCACGGCTTCTGTGTAAGTAATCCTCACAAACGGAGTTGAAGCGACCATTTTCAAACGGTCAATGGCAGTCTTGTCAAAATTCTTGTTCATAAATTCCATGTCATCAAGGCAGTTGTCAAGTAACCACTGACACATAAATTTTACATATGCCTCTGCACAGTTCATATCATCCTACAACATAAACAACACAGTTTAGCGCCTGTGCCTATACAATGTCCTAAGACCTCATAAAGTATAAAAATAAAAGCATGTATTACAATGGACTGCTGAGCCAGTTGAGAGCAATGGAAGCCATAAATAGTAAGAAGAGGTTGAGAATAGGAATACATATGATCCATCTTCCTGTTGTTAGAGACAGTAACTATTCTTCATTAAGATGAAGCCAAATGCAGCCAAGTGAAACTTACTGAATAAAATACTAATAACAAGTAAACTATTACTATGTACCTACTAGTACAGGAGCATCCACAATACTAAGGAACAAAGAAAGACCTACTCAAGGTCCACACTTTTTGAAGCAGTCAACTTCAAAATGACCATAATCCTAATGGAATATCTCTACTCGTGTAACTTTCCATACAGCAGTTATAAAGAGCTACAAGATCCCAGACTAACACATGCATACAAAGTATAAGTATTTAACAAGTAGTTCATGCAGTAACTGCTGCCAGGCAATAGTATCAGAAGCTTCATAATCTTCACTATCAACTAAACCAAACTCACAAGTCATAGCCCAGGTGAACATAAAGTTCATATCTTCGACAGAACAACAAGCAAGATACACATGCTCACTCCATTGACACAGAAAAGTCAAGTTAACCTCCACGCATAAACCAGCAAAAAAAAAGTAAATAAAACAGAAAGATACACAACCTCAAGTTCTGCAAATGCTATCTCAGGTTCCACCATCCAAAATTCTGCCAAATGCCTCGTAGTATGAGAATGCTCAGCACGAAAGGTTGGCCCAAATGTGTACACAGTACTGAGACCACAGGCAAAAGATTCAACTTGCAACTGTCCCGAGACAGTCAAGAATGCCTGACGAGCAAAGAAATCCCGAGAATAATCAACTTTCCCATCCTTTTTGGGAAGGCCAGGTTGAAGCTTAGCTCTCTCTTCCAACTTGGCAAGATCCTCTTTAGCTTTAGTTAGTACCCCAACAGCAGCTGTAATGTCCTCTTTGTTTGCTTTATCTGATTTCAGTTTCTTGACAGCTTCTCCTTTCTCCTGAACAAGAAGCTTCGCCGCTTCAACATCAGCTTCTGACGGAGGAGGACTCTCGGCCAGCTCTTTCTCTATCCTTTCTGCCTCGTTAATCAATGTCGTCACTTGAAACATCTCCCCTGCACCCTCACAATCACTGGTGGTGATGATGGGTGTATGTACATATAGAAAACCATGCTGCTGGAAGAATGTATGGGTCGCATATGCAAGTGCATTCCGAATCCGTGCAACTGCAGAAATCTGTTACAAAAACATTAACATTTTAATAATCAGAGAACAAATAATTGATAATAGTAAATCAACAGAAATCTGCAATGGATAAAAATGAAGAAGCACTTCCGACAAAAATAAACGCTAAACAACTATCAAATATAATATGCTCACCACATCCAACAAAAACCGACCGCAAAACAGAAAACATTGTTACTGATATAGATCACATCCTACAACGAAGGTTACAATATAAAAAGAACCCTTGCTGCCATCATTGCTGCCATCATTATAAGACATTCCTCAAAAAATAAACATAAACATTGTAAACGACAAGGAGAGTAGCGTAACCGCACCGTGTTAGTCCTGGGTCGTAAATGAACAAAATCCCTCAAAAACTCAAGCGTCAACCTGGTCTTCGGAAGCGGGTACTTCCCGGGATCAACCGGGCCAACCTCAAGCACCTTCTCGACCCGCAACTCGATCTTCTGCTTGGTCCCCTCAGGTGGGGTCTTGAGCACGCCCGACACGGACACGCAGGTCCCTGTCGCCACGAGGGGGGACAGGTCAGCGACAGAGGAGTCAACGATGACTTGGAGGTTGGCCTGGCAGGAACCGTCGTTGAGCTCCAGGAAGGCGAATGTCCCCTTGCCTTGTTCCCGCCCGGTCTTCACCCAGCCCCCTACGACCACGTGTTGGCCTGGGAGGGTGCTGGGGTCCGCGTGGGTTAGGATGGCGCGGAGTGGGACCCGTTGGGAGAACTGGGCCCGGGTTAGGGGTTGGGTGGGTCGGGTTATGGATAGGGATGACATGTCGGGGGTTGGTTCGGACATTGGAAGGCTGCGGGGGTGAGATTAGTGGGGTTAGAACTTAGAAGGGTTTTGTTGAGGGGGTTTTAAGGAAAAAGGGAATCTTCTCAACTAGGAGTATCTTGGATTTTGATATTTTATGATTTTTTGTCCATTTTGGGAAGGAAACATTTAATAGGAATTATGTTGAATAAATAGAAATTCAAAGACTGCTTTTACTTTAAAGGTAGATGAACTCATGCTAGCTCAGTAAAGGTTATAACTCAATTTGGAAATTTAGGGAGTTTAACAAAATGAGTACAACTTGGGTGTGACGGTCTCTTTTGGTGAGACGGATCTAACCCAAGAAAATGAGAACACGGGTCAAACAAAAACAAACTCGTTGGAATAGAAACCCATTCGTACGAATGGGTTTCAAGCAACATGCAACATTCTCTTTCTCGGTAATTTATATTGTAGACACGGGAGTAGCTATTACATGCACCCCCTTCCAATTAAAGCGCTCATACCCACTTTCCCCTTTTAAGATCTGAAATAGAAAAAAAAAATAATAATAAACTGAAAATTAAAACAACAGCTCTCCCATCCCACCATCCTCATTTCTCATGCATATTCACTTTCTCTCCCTTCTCTACCCTAACTTTCTCTCTCCTCTCGCCGACTGCACATCGCTCCAATTTCTCTCTTTTCTCGCAAGCGACCGTTGTCCCTCTGATCTCGTCCGTCACTTTCCCTCTCTTCTCGCCGGTGTGCACGCCGACATGCCGCTGAGTTCCGTTGGTGATGTCCGGACCTTCCGGTGAGTTCTACTTAAAATTTGCTACATATCGTTGAGTTCACATAAGCTTTTATCAATATTTGGCCGGATCTGTGATGTTCGTCGTTGCTAATTAAAGATGAAGATTGTGTTTTCATTTTGGTGATTTTATGGCAAGAGTAGTACAGTATATTGTATAAATTATTTTTTTTTTTGGTACATATATTGTATGAATTATAATGAACATACAGTAGTCATGTTTTGTGAATATAAAATTGATCTTTATGAATATATAAATTTCTTGAGTATGATGATTGGTGAATATATGACTATTTTTGACTAATATTGATATAAATTTGGTGAATATATGAATTTTTTTGCCTATTTTTTTTGACGAATATTGATATCATTAATTTTGATGTATATATTAATTTAGTGAATATGAAAATTGATATAAATTTGGTGAACTAGTCGGCCATGGCTCTTCTCCGCCATTTTCTCTCCCTCGCCATTATTTATGTTGATTTTAACATTTTTTAGAATGATGTAATTTTTTTTTTGTGTGTGTGCTAAACAAACTATTAAAATTATAAATTCTAGTGTACATCCTATTGTCATTAGAAGTATTGTTCCATGTGATGAATATGCTATTTTTTATGAGTTTAAATTTCCATTTTATGAATTTAATTTATTGTGGAGGGTTATATAATTTTATGAATAATAAAAATGATTGTTTAACAGGTTTTTGTTAGGAGATGATATAAACTTTGATGATAATGGTGATGGTGAAGTCACGAAGTAGAGGACTCAAATAGTTGGAAGCTTGTTAGTTCATGGAAAATGTTTTTATGGTTGATCAATTTAGTTGTAAAATTCAGTGAATACGCCGTTGTTAAATAATGTATATAGTGACAATCTTGATGATTATGGATGACAAATTTGATGAATATGGAACTTCCAAAACTCTATGATTTATGTGTTTTTTTTTGGAAAAATTAATGCCAATAATCCCAACTTTGGGCGGTATTCCTAAAATAATCCCAACTATGCGTAATCCCACAATAAACCCAACTTTGGCTCATTTATTACCAGAACAATCTCTTTGACCCCGAACCAAAACTTCAAGCCTAATTTTGACCCCGAACCTCCCTCTTTTCTCTCTCCTCTTCATCATAACCTTCCTCTTTCCTCTTTACAACCCTTCTCATCACCCTTACCACCATAGCCACCCAACCTTATCTTCTTTCTCATCCCCCTCTCACCTTAGACCATGACCATCAACCACCCTACTCCACCCCACCGCTGCGCCTGCTCCACCCTTAGTCCACCCCC
>CAAKMY010047598.1:0-12503 GCA_901111285.1 Corrigiola litoralis | reverse complement strand
GTTCGTGACACCCTTTTAGATGTATGCTTCCGGTCTGGGATATCTGCTGGTAAAGAGGTTGATATTGGTTTGACTGGTGAGTATGACAACCGTCTACGTCCTACGGACTTGTTACTTTACTCTTGGGCAGGGGGCTTGATGTTTGTGTAGATCTTACAAGTTCATCCCCTCTTACACAATCTAATATGAATGACTTCGTTGCTGGACGTGTGGTTTACGATGCTGCACAGAGGAAACGCGCCAAGTATCGTGTTAAATGTGTGGCTGTTGGGTATGGATTCCTTCCTTTCTCCTTTTCTTCTTTAGGAGAATTGGATAAGGATGCAGTTGGGTTGCTGAAACGGATTCGGAACTTCTCCTTGGCTCAAGATGATGTCGCTCGTGCTGCTGTTTATATATTTATTAGGATTAGCTTTGTTATAGCTAGAGGAATGGGGGACCAGATTGTGTCTCGGCTTCCCTCTAACTTCATGTAAATGTTCCCTCGTTGTTTATTATAATAATAACACTAAAAACAATTTACTGAAAAAAATAATAATAATAAATACATCGATAGATAGATAGTTTGGAGAAGGTGAGTTAACTTGGGTCAGTAAAACTTGTTGAAATGTTTGTATCTTTGTATGTACTAACTTGCACCCAACTATCCATGAGCTTAGATCACAACTCATTAATATCACTTGAACTTTGCTTATATCTGATACCCTAAACATATTCTAACTACCAACTTATAGTCGTAGATTTACATAGTAATAAAGCCTACACTTGTACCAGTGTACTTAAATCAATTGGTAAGGGGTTGTTCTATCTAAATCAGAGGTCTCAGTTAGAGACCATGGGAATGCAGCAGTGTTAAGACTTAGAGGGAGTACTTTACCGCCCTAGTGGTCGTACCCAGCTCGAATCCAGACCAAATGGTGAAAACCAAAAAAAAAAAAAAAAAACCTACGATTGCAAACCACTAGAGTTTTTTTTTTTTTTTTTTAAATCACTGACTACCAAATCTTCATAATCGAACAATAGAATCACAAAGTTAAATTTTTTTTTTTTTTAATAACAGAGGTTGAAAAGTACAAGCTTTAGTTGATTATAATATACCATTATGACCTCCATAGTAAACCCTGAATAGTGCACATAATTTCATACCGCTGATCCTAAGTAGCGAGTAATGCCAATATGAAAAAAAAAATCCACCAGAAGCATCACAATTCAAAACTTCATTATTGAAAACAAGAAATGTGAAATGTCTATAGCATTCAAGTGAATTTGCTCATTGCCTAAAAGTTGTTGATGCAAGAGGCTTCGATTTCAGCTCGCTGATGAATGAGCCATACGACTTATTGCATAATTACAAAATGAGTCTTCCCGCACCATAAACAAACATAACGTATTCAATAAAACAAGTTCACTAGTACTCTCAGTTCAAATAAAGTTGATGTAAGAATACTAAGCGGACTGACAAAAAAAAAGTATACTAAGCGAGTTCCTTCCAGCGCCACAGATCAGCACAAGCATAGGTAAACAAGCAATCCAGCGAGCTTTTTTATGGTCTCTATACTGATCTGCCGTGCAGGCTAGCAGCAGTTTAGCAAGGCTCCAAGCTGTTCGGCCTTCGCGACCTGGAAAAGGAGAATGCTTTAGACAAGTTACTGTGCAAAACAAGCGCCAGCAATCTCAGATATGGAGTATTTGAGCCTGATATATGGTACCTCGACAAGGATAAGTGAACTGAAGTGTCAACCTCTGATGCAGAATTTCCCACAAAGAAGTTCCATATATCTTCATTAATTGTCCAATCAGTTTTCACTTTAAATATCTTTAAATTTGGAAATATCATTGGTTCATGTTCTTCACCATAGTGGTCTCTAGAGAGGACCTTCAACAATTACCAAAACAAAGAAAAGCCAAGCTCGTTAGTCATGAATTACAATTTACTAGTCAGAAGCTATTATGATAAAGATTTGGGAGTAAACAAGAGCAGGTTCGAGATCTTCCTTTAGTAAAATGCACAACTTTGTCATAGAATGCGCTTGGCTGGGATGAGCAATTTGTACTTCTAGCACTTAACTTAGAATAGAATATGAACATGCAATAGATTGGCAACATAACGTCTCTAATCAACTCTACCCAAATACCAAATGTTGTCACATTACACATTACCTTCATAGTGCTCAAAGATACAACAACAGATTTTGCTGTTCGCAATTGGCGAAGCATGTCAATCAAGGACACACTCCTGTAATCATTGTAGCCATGAACATCTACCTCTACCTCTTCCAACGAAGGGCAATCGCCATCCATAGACAAGCGTGGAGGCTGGCTGCCTTCATATTTGAAATAACCAAAGAGCGGGGACGAAAGTACCAGTTGATCAAAGGACGAGTCTAATATCTCCAATTTCTTAAGCCTGGGAGCTGATATCGTCACAACATGAGAATCTAACTTGCATTGTTTGAAGCTCAAAAATTCCAACACAGGACATCTAGAAAAAAACTCAGGAGAAATGGCAAGCTGATCACCCATACACCCATGATTATTTAAACATTCAAGCCTCAACTCTTTCAGTGCATTGAAACCAATAGTTTGTGATAAAATTAATGCAGAAATACCCAGTTCAAGTTTCTCTAGCCTTTTGCTACGGTATATGCATGGAGGCAATTCAATCCCCTCATTGGCTATGCAAGCGCGTATTTCAATCTCTTGCGCTCCGTGACTAACAACATAGGGTAAAATTGAGTCTACGAAGTCTTGTTCCAATTTGAAATGACACCACAGCACAAACTTCTCGATCCTAGTCTCACTGCGTCGAGTCAGAAACTCTTGAACAAAGTGTTTGAAGCGTGCAACTTTTTCATTTTCGGTTAGGGGACCCCGAAGTTTCGATGGGCTAATGGGCGAAAAGCGGGAGTTCAAAGGCGAATAGTCCTCATTGTCAGTGGGTATAGAACCCGAGCTGCTGCCGGTAGGGCATGTAGGTGAATAACTTGGGCTAGTGGGTGAGTAACCCGGGCTGATAGGCGAATAGGAGGGGCTCGTAGGCGAATAGGCCGGGTTCATGGGTGAGTAACCCGGGCTGGTAGGCGAATAGATGGGGCTCGTATAAGCCGGGTTCATGGGTGAGTAGCCTGGGATCCTAGGCGAATAAAAACTAGGTTCATCGTCAGAGAGTTGGTTATAATAGATTGCATTATAGTTGAAGCGGAGACAAGGAACGTCCATCCAAACGTATTTCCATCTGGTAGAAAGTAAAGAGGTCTCAACAACCTGCTTCGAATCTAAGAAAGATAGGATGTCATGGAGGATGCAGTCTGGTAGGTTACTTATCATGTCTCTTTCGCTACTTTTGCCCATTAGATTTGACCTTTTCTTATTTTCTTCCATGGCTTCTGGATTAGATCTTTTCCCATTTGCAGCCATGGATTAGAATTTTAAGGGTTGACTTTATTCTGAAGGGAAAATTCCGTTGATAACGAAGGCAAACATTTTTGTGAGAAATGGTTTGACTGTAGAAAATGATAAGGGAGGGGTCACCTTTTCCTTATAGAAGTATCTATATTTGTTTGCTTAAGCCTCCACCGATGTGGGAGCAGAAGGTCAAAACACATTATCAACTAAGAGGAGGAATACCGTACATGCTAATATCTTCGAATAAGCAATGGTAGCAATTTAAAATATTTGTTAAAGTTGATTAAAAAAATGCTAAGGTGAGAAGATTATAAATAGGACTGAATCGTTTATTTATTTTCTCCGACTCATTTGGTTCTTAATATTTTTCAGTCTAGGTACCCATTTGTGTTTCAACATTTTTTGTATGATATATGTTAGAATGTGACTTGAACGTTTGGTTTCGGTTTCGGTTGAGAGTTCGGGTCAATACAAAACAAAGAAGTTGAAGATTCGGAAAAGAGCGTGTTACTCCAGTGGTGACTCGAGTAGTGACTCGACTCGAGCGAGATAAGCTCGCCCGGTCTGTCAGTTTGTTCTTCAAGCTTCGTTTGTTAAGTGTTTGGGATTAGTTTCCTTATTGTATTGTGATTGCACTGGTATAGTTCAACATATAAACACCCCGGCGTATTGATGGGCTAATGGGCGAAAAGAGGGAGTCCAAAGGTGTATAGTCCGCATTGTCAGTTGGTATAGAGCCCGAGCTGCTGGCGGTCCAACAGCCGGTGAGGCTCATAGGTAAGGAAAGTAGGTGAATAACTTGGGCTAGCGGGTGTCATAGGGGCCCGTAATAGTACAATTGGTGGGCCATGTGGATGAATGATTAGGGGTGGTGGGCAAATAGGCCCGGAAGGTGGGCATCGGCAACCAAGGCCCAATAGTGGGTGAGTAGCCGGTTGTCGTCGGCAACTAAGGCTCAGTGGGTGAGTGGCTGGGGATCGCAGGCGAAGAAAATCTAGGATTTCCATCAGAGACATGGTCATAAACTCATAATGAAAGAGATGATGGGAGAAGCGGAGACAAGGAACGTCCATCCAAACATGTTTCCATCTGGTAGAAAGTAATGAGGTTTTAACAACCTGCTTGGAATCTAAGAAAGATAGGATGTTATGGACGATGCAGTCTGGTAGGTTGCTTATTCTGTCTTTGTTGTTGGTTTTGCTACCTAGATAATACCCTTTCTTATCTATAGGAACGTATGTACATGAGTCTGTTCGGGCTTTCGTTGATGTGGAATACAAAACAGGCTGCAGGATCAGAGACAAGCAGGAGATGATACAAGGTGAAGGTGTGACCGTGTTAGTACAGGAGATGAGACAAGCAGGAGATGACACTTCCTTTCTCGAGATTTCTTCTCTTGCTATTGTGGCAATGTGTGACCGTGTTAGTACAGGAGATGATACAAGGTGAAGGTTGGGACTCACAGATTCCCTCGCGGCCAAAATTCTAAGAATCAAATGAAGAATTGTCCTCAAGCACTCTTGATAAGTTGGTTTGGAGCGAGAGCAGTTGCATGCGGGCACACAACAAGCACTAGTAGTGCACTACCACTCGGTGCCAATAGACAAAATATTGTGTTTTTATGCCTAGTTTTTTTATTAAATTTATGACTTTATATTAGAAGCACTTTAATGTCTGGATCCGCCTGTACGTCCTGGGTTAAGTCACAACTTGAATTGTCACTGAAACTAACTGTATCGACCAGCCTATACTTCTATACAAACCTTGAACGCGTTATTTTTGATGGACATTGATGGTATTATTGGTTATCATCTTTAGGTAAGAAGCTAAAATAATAGCATATGACACTATGACCGAGAACGAAATTGGTGACTTATACGCTATACACCAGCAACTGATTGATGTCAGCGCAAAATAGAACTTCAAGAAACGATAACTATAACGAGCTCAACTAAATACATAAATTGATCGGATGTCATGAGAAGACTCCGCCAAAAGCTTGAGATAACAGTTGTCAATAAATGGTGATATCTTAATATTAACTTCAACAATACAGCAAGTAAAAACTCTTCAAGCCTGTGCCAAAAAAAAAAAAACGTCTTCAAGCTAACAAAAAACCAATGCAGCATCCAGAGCTGATGATCTCCTCTCCGAGAAACGGAACAAGGAAATCCAACATGTTTGTGATCTCTCTATTTATTTATGGCGCATCAACGCAGCTGTATATAATTGGATCTCCCTCCTCTCCTGAGGAACCATAAAAAAGGCTTATAAGTTATAAGGTACTTAACAGACCAAAGAAAAGAAATTGCGAGCATTGAGTCAGTGTATTCAGCATTACCTCAAAAGAGGTACTTGAATAGAGGTCTTAACCTTATATGGCGAATATTTCAGCAAAAACTCCAATCCAGAATCCGGCACAGACCAATTTGGTCTCACTTCTAACTTCTTCATATTTATAAAGGGTGATGGCTCACTGTCGAGTAAACTTTGAGTGGCTGAAGAGAGAATCTACACCGGTAGCCAAAACAAAGAAAGACTTGTTAGAAAGTAATGAGAACTTGATAATCTATGTAAAAACACAAAGTCTTAGAATACGTAAGCTCACCGTGAGACCCGCCTTTTAACCCCTATATTCGCACCTCTTATTTACTGGTAAAGAGCTCATCGCTAGGTCTAAGTTATATGAGACGACTCACCGTACACTAACCTCATACAAATTCACTAACAAGAATGACAAGTGAAACATTAAGCCGGCACGTTATTAGACCATGGTGGCCTTCACTACAAACGATTTCAAATACCAGGTCTGTATTACTGTATAGAACTGTAGAAGTATTTGCATGCCGTTTGACTATCGTACGATCAGTTCATAATTTTATAAGGTATTCCAGAATCTCTTTGAAGGAGATCTGATTAACATTACCTCGTTGGTGTTCAAGGAAATAATAACATTTTTTGCTGTCTGCAACTCTCTAAGCATGTCGAGAAGGTTATTTGCCATGGCGGCTGGTATTGGGACAATATCTGCTTCAATATCTATATCAACTTCTTCTAGCATACAATGATCATCCATCGCTAGCTTTATCGGACGCCGGCCTTGATACTTGAAGTAAGTAAGCATTGGTGAGGAAACTCCGACGACCTTAGCGCGGGAGCATCCTAGCATCTCCAATTTCTTAAGCCGGGGAGCAGATATTTGTAACAACCTCATAGAGCACTTTATAAAGCTTAAAACTTCCAGAAGAGGACATCTAGAAATAAACTTAGACAACATAACATCTCCCATGTCCCTTGGACCCCCACAAAAATAATGTAGCCTGAACTCTTTTAGTGCTGGGAAACCCATAGTTTTAGACAAAGCTGATAATGGAATACCGAGGTTAAGTTTCTCTAGCGTTTGGCTTTGGTATAAGCACTCAGGCAACTTATAGTAGCCACATTTTGCAGTGACCTCAATCTCCTTCGCTTTCTGAGCAACAGCATAGGAAATAATATAATCCACCAAATTTGGTTCCAAGTTAATATCACACCATAATACAAACTTATTAATCCTAAAATTGTTACGTCGTTCTAAGAACTCGCGAGTAAATTTCTGAAAGGCAAAAATTTTCCCTTCCAAAACAAGAGTACGTGTAATTTAGGGAATTAGTAAACTTAGGTTTATAGCCGATGGGGTATGAATCGAAGCGAAAGGAGAGTGAAGGAACATCTTTCCAAACGTTTTTAAACCTAGTTGAAAGTATAGAGGTCTGGACAACCAACTTTGTATCCAACAGAGAAACAATATGATGAAGAATGCAATCTGGCATATTGCTTATTTTGTCTATTTTATTGCTTTCTCTAACATAATGAAGAACGCATCTCCTTTAATGACTTGCTTCCATCATCATTAGGCGATTGATAGTAGCGGAAGGCTGATTGGGAGGAGAAGTAAGCTTTGCAAACTCGTCTAACTCGTCCTCGCAATCTTATGGTCGATGTGGGATAATTAGACTCATATAATAGACACATTTCTCGTAATAACGAGGAGACCCATTATAACGAGGGTTGATCACCATACTAAGCAATACGACCTCTATACAAGTTTAATTCAATATCTATTTATAGACACTTTAAATTTAAGTATCTTTCTTGCACTCCGATTATTATTGATGTGATTAAAATTTGTAAACTTAAAACAAAAGACATTGAAAGTGTAGAGTGTCAATAATCGGGTTAGCCCTACTCATCATGTCTGACAACACTAGTCTTCCGCAGTAAGTCATGAACGGTTCAAAGTTGGTTCGTTACCTTGGTCATATCTTCGTATACTTCATTTCAGCAATTGCCTTTCGTTTCAGTTGGCAAATTATATTAACTAGCCTTGCAAAATTCCAGATTTGTTGTTGAATGCCACCAAACATGCTTTGAAGGAAGGGCGGGTATGGTTCATTGGTTCTCATTAGTCATATTCAAATATGTCTATTTTTCATATTCATAGGAAGGCACAAAGTTCCAGCATTCCACTATGTGTAGATTGTAGCAGAATTTTAAGAATATTGTCGTGAAATTTGCCTAATGGTTTATCAACGGATGAAGCGGTGACTTACATTTATTAACGGTACCCAAGTACAAAATGAGTTCTTCCACCAGCTTAGATCATCCAAGTCATAAGTAAATGACTTCAAATAGGTCTCTAAAATCAGTAAAATCATACGCCAATAGGCAGCAAAAGTGCAAAACCTCTTTACTAGTACATTAAATGAAAACTATCCCTCCTCTCAACCCTTACAGAAATTAAAAGTCTAGAATCCATGCATGCTCCATGATTCATTCTTCATCCTAAATTGACTGAGATAAACCACTTATGAACTTTATTCTGATGTTGTGCAGGAAAACAACCTCTTGAGCTCTGCAGCCAGGACCTAGTTAACAGAAACCTCTCACTTTAGCAATATATACACTATTTCACTTAATGGAGTAATATACGAAGTATAGAGCAATCATTCACTTAGCAGATAGATACCTGCCTCCATTATCTAAGGAAGGGTAATTGAAGAGAAGTCTCAACATTAGATGCTGAGCCTTTGAGTAGAAAGTTCAATCCAGCTTCAGAAACTGACCAATCAGTTCTCAACTTTAGTTCCTGTAGATTTGAGAAGAATGGTGGCTCATTCTCAAGTAAACCAGGATCTGCAGATGACAGAATCTTCGCGAACCATGAAAAAAATGAAAGTTCGTTAGTAAATGCTTATAGATTGAATTCTATAAAGATATTGTTGCTAAATCACCTTGAGAGTGTTGAGGGACATAGTGACAGATTTTGCGTTCTGCAATGCTCTAAGCATGTTAAGAAGATTATTGATCACTATCGCTTTTTCGGCATTGTTTGTTTGGACGTCGATCTCGACCTCTTCCAATGAAGAGCAATTATCGTCGATAAACAAATGTAAAGGATAACTCCCTTCAAATATGAAATAAGCAAGCGTTGGCGATGAAACTACTACATCACCAAACAAAGAGTGCAAAAACTCCAATTTGTTAAGCCTGGGAGCCGATATTCTCAACTCAAGATTACGCAAGTTGCAGTTTGTAAAGCTTAGGTTCTCTAAACTTGGACATCTAGAGAAAAACTCATGGCAAATAATGTCTCTACTAATAAACATTACTAGACCGTCAAGCTTCAACTCTTTCAATGTGGCAAAACCCATAGTTTTCGACAAACTTAGGGAAGGAATAGACAGTTCAAGTTTCTCAAGTGAATCGCTAGCGTACAAGCAATCAGTCAATTCGGTCCGCTTAGATGTATCAATTTTAGCGTTGAGTACTATCTCCTGTGCTTTGTGATCAAGAGCATGAGACAGTACAAAATTTACGAAGCTTAGTTCCAGCCCAACATCACACTCAAACGCGAATTTCTTGATGGCAAAACCTTTCTGTTGATTCAGAACTGTACTAACGAAAGTCTTGAAGCTGAAAACTTTCTCAGCCAAGAGACTGCGTCTCGCAGAATAAGACGGATAAAAGGTAGTTGGAGAATAAGGTGTCGAGCAAGGCGAACCAAAAGGCTCATCTGGAGAACGAGGGGGACTTCCAGAGGGATCATAATGTCCAGGAGTCGCCATCTCGTAAGTGGGTGTATTATTGGCGGTATAACTAGGAGAAGTAGGAGAATAAGTGGTAGGAGTAGGAGGATAGCCAGGAGACCGTGGAGACATTGTTGTATAAGTGGGAGAAGTAGGAGAATAGTTAGGAGACGGTGGTTGAGGCATTGCCGTATGAGCGGGATGAGTACAAGGATAATCGGGAGACTGTACTTGAGACGACATTGTCGTATGAGCAGGATAAGTACAAGGATAATAGGGAGACTGTGGTGGAGAAACGGGTGAAGTATCATTTGAAGGGTAAGCCGGAGACGTGACGGGATAATATTCATGTGAGCAACAAGGAGATGATGGCGTCCAAGGAGGAGATTCTTGGGTATAGTTGGTAGATAAATCATAATTCGATGACTTGAAGCTAAAGTGGAGATTAGGAATGTTGGTCCAAACATGTTTCCATCTTGTAGAAAGTATGGAGGTCATAAACACTAGCTTGGTGTCGTCTAAGAGAGACAGAATGTGATGAAGCAGGCTATCTGGTAATTCACTTAATCTGTCTTCATTTTTGTGCTCGTTACGGATGCTTAAGCAGCTTCTTTTGGGACATGCTTCCATAATTTATAGATAATGATTATTAAGCAAAAGAGAATGGTGTCTCTGTCACCTATTGCAATTGATAAGAAGAGTAAGTGACCGTAGAGGAGAGTAATTTTTGTAAACACGTCACAATAGACCTCCCAGGGCTTATGGCCGATGTGGGACAACTAAAATCATAGTATTATAGACACTTTGTCTCATGATAAGTTGATAACGAGGAGACCCATGATATAACAAAAAATAATTAGGTCTATCGGCGTGGAAGAGAGCGAAACCGGTTACAAGTCATGGAATGTCTCCAAGGTACAAGAGAGTAGCCGGCTCAAGCTATGTCGATGATATTTGGGGCTTTGCTACCAAGAGGGCGGCTACCTATGTAGATAACTCAACTTATGTGGGTAGTGTTTGTTTGTGCCTTTAGAATGTTTGTTCCTTTCTTTTGTTTAGCCTATTGTCAAATAAATAAATAAATAAATAAATAATATTTAGGTCTAATTACCATACTAAGCAATATAACATCTATACAAGTTTAATCCAATATCAATTTTAATTGACATAAAAATAAATTATCTTGCTTGCACTTCGGTTATAGACACTTTAAACTATAATAATTTTGATTGCACTATTATTTATCATTCAAGTGATTAAATATCATAGACCTCAAGACAAAAGACACTAAAAGTGCTTACTTATGCCTAGAGTGTACCATTGTTACATTTATAGTACGTGTAGCTATTGTAGAATTTGCCGTCAATAGTCACCTAGCTCTCTTATTTAGATCATTACTTTACTAGAAATTGAAAAATTAAAAAAAGGAGCACCATCTTGAGACTAGCTTTATACTTCTATAGAGACTAGGGAAAAAAAATTCAATTCTACCTTCACAACAAATGCTTTCTTCCATAAAAATCTTATAAAACACTTTCTCCATCCCATATTTTTATGCAAATTGGAAAATGAGGGTCTATGGTGGGGAGACCCATAATATATGCAAACTGTCATAAAAAAAAAGGACTACACGGTTCTTATTAATTAACTAAGAACATGTTCACTATCATATGGATACCTTATCTAATTTGAAAATATTGAGGACCAAATGAGACTAGTAATACATAAACAATTCAGTGCAATTCATAAAACTTTCTCACCTTAGCTTCTATTCAATATATTATTCCTTATGATTTGCAATTAATACTAGAATTTATTTTAAGAAAAATTTAATCAATATCTTAAAATGCTACATTGCTTATTTGAAAATAGTAGCATGTTCAATATTCGTCATGTTGAGTGAGCTCGACTCAAGCGAGCCTGGCTCCTCGCCCCTGCCTCCTTTTGTGCGACTCTCCACTCGAGCGAGACGCACACCCCGAATCTTCAAGTCCTTTGTTATGTCTTGATCCGAACTCTAAACCGAACCCGAAACCATACGTTCAAGTCACATTCTAACAAAGGACCTGTTGATTAATATGCTTAACCAATTGCGAACATCAAAATCTCTTGATGTATCTTTGAACACTATGAAGGTAATGTGACAACATTCGCTATTTTTGCAGAATTGATTAGAAATGTTATGTTACCAATATGTTGCTTGTTCATATTGAATTTCAAATAAGTGTTAGGAGTACAAATTGGTAATCCCAGGCAAGCGCGTTTCATAAAAAAATTGTTCATTTACGGCAAAACTTTTTTCATAATAGCTTCTGACTGATGAACTCTAATTTATGACTAACACGCTTATCTTGGTAATTGTTGAAGGTTCTTTCTGGAGACCATTATAGTGAAAAACATGAACCATATTTAAAGAAATTTAAAGTGAAAACTGGTTGGACAATTTATGAAGATGCATGGAACTTCTTCATGGGAAATTCTGCATCAGAGGTCGAGGTTCACTTGTCCCTGCCGAGGTACTATAAATGTGGCTCGAATACTCGATGTCTATCATTTTCTGGCTTTTTTTTTTTTTTTTTGGCATAGTAACTTGTCTAAAGCTTTCTCCTTTTCCAGGTTGCTAAGGCCGAACAGCTTCAAGCCATGCTAAACAGCTGCTAGCCTGGAAGGCAGATCAGTATAGAGACCATAAGAAAGGCTTGTTGGTTTGCTTGTTTACCTATGCTTGTACTGATGTGTGGCGCTGGAAGAAGCTCGCTTAGTTTACTTACATCAGCTTAATTTGAGTTAAGACTTGTGACCTTGTTTTATTGAAATACATTATGTTTATTTATGGTGCTCGAAGACTCATTTTGTAACTATGCAATAAGTCGTATGGTCCGTTCCTCGGCGAGTTGAAATTAATTAAAGCCTCTTGCAGCAACAACTCTCAAGGCAATCAGTAAATTCACTTGAAGAGTGAAGGCTGTAGCACTTGAAATTTTGTGTTGACAAGCAAATGCATGATAAAGAAGTAAAGAGATGAATATG
>CAAKMY010047574.1:0-10020 GCA_901111285.1 Corrigiola litoralis | reverse complement strand
TTGAGCGATAAATACACTGTAAATTTATCAAGACGAAAGAATTACATTGCCATATGCTACAATTATGCTGCAATATACCCTATGAGCATGTTTGGTCACTATCGCAACATTTCCCAAAAAAAAAAAAAAAATCAAAAGCCGATTTTTGTGCACTATAATCCACGCAAAAAACCTTATTTTGGCACCAAAATGGATCTGGACGAAAATTAGCACGAGGCATCATAGACACATATAAAGGAGAATGGAGCAAGAAAATTTTCAAAAAGTAGCTTTGGCGTAGCCCAAACCATTGGTTTTGTCAATTATACACATCCTCGAATTGAGCGATAAATACACCATAAATCTATCAAGACAAATGAATTGCATTGCCATATGCAACAATTATGTTCAATATACCCTATGAGTATGTTTGGTCACTATTGCAATGTTTCCCAAAAAATCAAAAATCGAGCTTAAAAGCCGGTTTTTGTGGACTATATAACCCACGCAAAAAATCTTATTTTGGCACCAAAATGGATCTGGACGAAAATTAGCACGAGGCATCATAGACACATATAATGGAGAATGGAACAAGAAAAATTTAAAAAAGTAGCTTTGGCGTAGCCCAAACCATTGGTTGTGTCCATTATGCACATTCTCGAATTAAGCGATAAACACACCGTAAATCTATCAAGACAAATGAATTGCATTGTCATATGCTACAATTAGGCTCCAATATACCCTATAAGCATGTTTGGTCAGTATTGCCACGTTTCCCAAAAAATCAAAAATCGACCCAAAAAGTCGGTTTTTGTGGACGATAACCCACGCAAAAAACCTTGTTTCGGCGCCGAAATAGATCTGGACGAAAATTAGCACGAAGAATCCTAGACATATATAATGGAGAATGGAACAAGAAAAATACCAAAAAGTAGCCTTGATATAGCCCAAATTATTGGTTTTGTTCATTATGCAAATATTCGAATTGAGCGATAAATACACTGTAAATCTTTCAAGACGAAATAATTACATTGCAATATGCGATAATTATGCTCCAATATACCCTAAGAGCATGTTTAGTAGTTTTCGGAACAATTTTCGAAAAATTAAAAATCGACCCAAAAAGCCGATTTTTGTGGAAAAACCTCGTTTCGGCCCCGAAATGGACCTGAACGGAAATTGACACAAGGCATCCTAAACACATATAATGAAGAGTGGAACAAGAAAATTGACAAAAAATAGCCTTGACGAAGCCCAAACTATTGGTTTTGTCCATTATGCATATCATCGAATGAAGCGATAAACACATCGTAAATCTATCAAGACGAAAGAATTGCATTGCAATAAGCTACAATTATGCTCCAATATACCCTAGGACTCCGTGTTGCCCAATAACCTAATGAAGCCAAGTTGTTCTCCGCTTTAATACTTCCAAAGTTGATCGGAATATCTAGACTGACAGAAATAAATAGGTTTTCAAAATTTGATCAAAATGTTCAGCACAGGTCCATGAAAGCCAACAAGATAAGATGAGACCGTCTGGGTTCATACAAGCTACAGCCTACAGTCAACTGGCTGGGGTCTCAATATGCAGCAAAGAACACTGACCCTGCTAGCATGAGCCAGCAGAGGGGCAAAGGTGCAATTGAGGCGAATGCACTAGGATAACAATTGTCCAGCTCCTTGAGCAAACAGGCAACAGACCCCAGTGCTCGCAACTTTACTAGAATTCCATCTGGATCAATGTATCATGATGCCCTCAATCATATATAAGCAAACCGGCAACAGATAATAGTGCCAGCAACTCTCATTCGGGTTCCAACTGGTTCATGATACAATGACCCAGTTGCAATTCGAGTATAGTTGACCCAGATATGCAATCACAGGTGTAACAAGACATAATATGCCAAAACATCACCTAGCTCACAGCTAGCAGCTTAGTTTCACATCCATGAGTTACGACACAAGTTTGCCATTTGATAAATGGCACATTCAATAGTCCACTCTCTTTGCGATACTAAAATAATTTCCATTAACTTCATCATAAATAAAGCATTAGTAGACCCTTCCACCCCCTTCCTCCGCATTCCTAGCAAGACTAAAGCTAAGAACCACCATGGAGGCATGGACACATCTAAGGTGTACGATCACCATACCCACGACAATAGAAAGACACCAAAACCTCATCCAACAAACAAAAAAATCAAAGAACGCACAGAAATATCCCAAGGGCAGCTTCTAACAAAGAAATTACCACACAGATTGTACCTCTTGATCAGAGTTCTATTGAACAGAACATTCAAGGAACAGATTGGCTATGGTTATCAATCCAGAAGCTCAAGGTGGCATCGGCATCTCTGTATTGAAGTCAAGTGTCCACAGAGCCTCCAGTTCTCTGAGCATTTTCACTCCAACAGATCACATACATTTTTCCAACAGTACTCTTCACAGATGTTTGAACAGCAATACTGCTATCTCTAAAAATTTGTATGTAATACTGTACTTTTCTAGCTAGTCCCACTCTACTTAAACTCCAAGAATGTGTCATGTGTAAAAGTGATATCTTCATTTTTTCTGCAACGCTTCACATGTTTACAAAACTGGAACATGTCCACGATATAAAACCAAAATCAAGCTCCTATGATGAGACATTACATAAAATTTTGAGTAAATTAAGTATAGATGAGAACACTGATCATCTAAAAGCTTATTATAGTCATGAAGGTAAACAGAACAGATTTATCATTAAAAAGTTCTACTTTCCAAACTGAATCGTAAAAATGACCAACCATTTCATTTCTTCTGCACCACTAATCCAGTGTCTACTTCCAACCTTCACATGTTCAGCTAGAACATGTTTATCATACAGCCACAAAAGTAAAACCATTAACCGTTTTCAAGGACAGTCTATGGCAGTCTGATCAAATATGCAGGAAAATGCACAGAAGAACACATCGATAGCTTCACCATACTTACCAACACTATTTTGCCTTCCATATGTGGTAAAAAGCATATAATAAATTAACCAGCAGAATTAAGAAACTAACACAACTGATTTATCATAGAAATTTACAGTTCCCAAATTATACAACAGAACACATACAATAATCCTCAGATAAATTACACATCAACAACAATGCAGATTGAAGGGTCTGGAGAGGTTCAGTACGCAGCCTTAACCCTACATACACTGGCTGTTCTATCAGACAAAGTACGCGACAAATTTATCACGAGAAAAATAATATTCCAGAACTGAACATAGAATAGAACCTAATATATCTCATTAGTTGCCTTCTACTTTGCTATGCACATACATTAAGATGGGATAGGTTTACAAATGGTCAGAAACCATGCTACTCACATAACTAATAGTTAGAGAAATCCTACCCTCAGCTTTTCTAAAAAAACCAGTACATTACATGTATTCTTTTCAGTGCTGAATATCACTATCAGCTTTTCTAAACATCTAAGTTCCGACCAAAGGAACTAAATTAACCCAGTGACTTCATGGCCAGTCGTGGCACCACTATTAGGGAAAACTAAAGAAAATAAAACCATGGAAAAAATAATGGACGAACCAAGGCAACTGAGAATGACACTACAAACCAAGGGTGGCATTTCCACTATGTAATAAAGAAACACAACTCAACCTCCAACCTTTTTAAATGCACTTTGTTTACCAGTAAATAGTAATCAACTATACCCAGTTCACTATCATCTTCTATATACTCCATATGTGCTATTAAAATGGTAAATAATTGTACGCACTTATACTACCATTAACTTCTTAATTAATCTTCACAATTCACTATTCTGTTCTACTTCTCCAGAAATGGTAAACAATTCAATGCACTTTGGTTACCTGTAAATACTAATCTAATCTTCCTAGTTCACTTTCATAATCAATATTCTCAAAAAATGGTACACCATCTTAACGCACTTCGATTACCTCTAAAATCAAATCAAAACTCTATAGTTAACTATCACATTCCACATTCTCTAAAAATGGTAAACCATTTTAACGCACTTCGATAACCTCTGAAATCTAATCTAATCTAAGTGTCTAACCTATTCTAATCTTCTTAATTAACTATCATACTCCAAATTCTCTAATTATGGTAAACAAGCATCAACATCACCAAAACAACATCTACCTCACCTCCACTCTCGAATCATATTCGACTACTAAAGCCTCGAGTACACTACTACTAATCAATTCTCAATATACGAAACATACACCAAATTAGCCACAATTCTCAAACGTATTTCCTTCAACAACAACAACACTAATCAACAAACCCCAAGCCCGAAACACAAAAATGCAAATCAATATTGCCGAAACTCGAAACACAAAAATGCAAATCAATATTGCCGAAACTCGAAACACAAAAATGCATATCAATATATCCGAAACTCAAAACACAAAAATGCAAATCAATATTGCCGAAACTCGAAACACAAAAATGCATATCAATATATCCGAAACTCGAAACACAAAAATGCATATCAATATATCCGAAACTCAAAACACAAAAATGCATATCAATATATCCGAAACTCGAAACACGAAAATGCATATCAATATATCCGAAACGGAAAACACAAAAATGCAAATCAACCAAACGCGAAACTCAAAACTCGAAACATAAACCAATTAAGCCGCCGGTAATCAACATTTCACTTAGTAAATCAAACATTTACAAAAGCAACTAAACCTCCTAATTAACATCATAAACAAATAAATCAACATCTCAATTCCCCTATATCATACTAATTAGCTCAATGTATACAACCAATAACACTAAGCAAAGCCCATTAATTCACCTTCCACTCCTCAAATCCCGACCGCGCACCGCCTATCATTAATTTCCCTTCCACACTCCATTCCTCAAATGCCAACAGCGCACCGCCTCGGCCCGCCACTCAAAGTCCCATTCCCACCACTGCCCACACTCACCGCCAAGTCATCACAAAACACCCTCAAAAACCGCCTCCTCGCCCGCCACCCACCCGCCTTAAACCTCACAATAGCCAACACCTGCACATTAAACTTAACACTCCCCTTCCCCTTCTCCTCCCCGACCCTCCTCCCCAACCCGGGGTCCACGTACGCCCCCACCGCCGCCAACCTGGCATCCATGGTGGTCACATTCCTGACCCCCTGGTCAAACGGGTGGAGCTCGTTCTGGGCCAGGAGGGAGTTGCTGTAGAACAGCCTCGCCTCGACCTCGTCGTAGAATACGTGGAGCTTGGAGTTGGGGTTGGTGACGGTGAAGCGTAGGGCCCACGCGGCGGAGAGTTGGGAGGAGGAGGGGGAGAGGGAGAGGGCGGAGAGGGAGAGGGTGGTGAGGGTGAAGGTGGGGACACGTGGGCGGAGGATTAGCCACACGATGAAGAGGACTGTGGCCATGATTATGAAGAGGAAGATTAGGGCGGAGATGACGCGGCGGAAGAAGGTGGCGCGTTGGGGGGAGGGTTGGTATGGGGGTGGCGCGTGGGGGTATGGGTTTGGGTTGTGGTTTGGGTAGTAGTATGGGTTGGGCTGTTGGGCCGGGGGGTATCCGTTTGTGGGTTGGGCTGGGTAACCCGTTGCGGGTCGGGTCGGGTCTGTCATGGGCTGGAAGAAACTAAAAAGCGTGTGTGGGAAGGAGTGAAGGTGTAAAATGTGATGAGATGTGATTTGCGTCTGCTTTGGCAATACTAGGGAGTTTCTAGGAGAAGGAATATGCTTGCCTTTTTGGGTTTGCTGTTGTGATCAAGGAATCAACTTTTTTGATTTTTTTTTTATTAATTAGATTTACTTTTTTTTATTGTTATTTTGCAAATACTAGTTGTTGTGATCAAGTATGATATTAGATGTGTTTTTTTAGTAAAGTTGCAAATATGAGATTATTTTTTTGTTTTGTGTTTTGTTTAGCTAGTCTTGACTGTCTACTTTTGTAATAAAAGTAGACCTAGAGTGTGTTTGGTAAGTCATTTCAGTCACCTTATTTAACTAGAGTGTTGTTTGGTAACACAACCTAAAATACATTTAAGTTACCTGAAAAAATAAGCTACTTCACTTACCTGAAAAAAAAATTCAGGCACCTGAAAAAAAAGTTTCAGTCGCCTTTTCAGGTTTCAGGTACCTTTTCAGGTTTCAGTCACTTTTTCAGTCAGTTTTGCCAAACACATCCCTAGTCATGCTAGCCCAATAAAGACATATAAATTTACAACTAATTTGAACTTGTAAAAAGCTTAAGAAAATTTACCTAGTAAAAGATGGTCTACTTTTATCATAGCTCTTCTCTAATAATTTGTGTTTTGTGTTTATGGTAAGACTTTTAGGGTCCTGATTTTGCCAAGGTAAAAAAAAAACTTCTTTCAAGGTAAATATACTCCACTTTACTCTTTTATTGAGTTGTTCTTGCCGCTTCTCTTTTGCACAAAACTAAAGGTGATTATCGGATCGGGCTTCGGGACAAAAAGTCATGCCCAAACACGGCCCGGTCGGGGTTCGGGTCGGGATCGGGCTAAATCGGGTTTTTCCGCGCGTCATTTACAATTATTATATTAAGCATAGCTCTCACCTCGAGTGTCCGTTTGAAACTTTTTTTTTTTTTTTTGAAATCACTTAAAAAATTTCGAGATCTACATGATGGTGGTAAGGTAAACATAAAATTTTATTTATTAAAATAAATTAAATTTCCATAATGGTTTTTGCGTAATTTTTATGAGATTTTTCCTTAAAAAACAACTTAAAACAAGTAAATTTTCAAATTTCGGGCTTGATGTTAAGCCCAAAATCAGGTCGGGGCAGGCAATTTTGAAAGCTCTACACAAAACTATATGACTCTTTCTAAGACGTACTATATAAGATTAAAAGTTGTGTTTATGATGAAAATATACAAGTTTTTTGGCTATTTGAAAGCAAAATCAATTCAAGTTTCCTCCTATTCAAAGTCAAAAAAGATATTTATATCCCTTATTCGATCAACATGGCTTTGTCCACTTTTAATAAAAGACGTTCTCTCCCAAAATTTTCTACATTTTCATTTGGAGTACTAAACTTTTAATTGTTGGATAATTGTGGGAGATGAGAAGGAAAGGGGGAGGGGAAGTGATCACTTGGACTCTGTTTGTGACCGTCCTATTTATGAATTTAAAATAGACCAGCTTTTATGAAATTTGTGAGTTATGAATGGATTGTAATAAGATTACCAATTAGCTCAAACTGTTTGTATAGGAGCTATTATACTGACTTGTATTGGTTGGGGACTTCTAATATCCAATTCAGAGTCTTGTTTGTGAATTGTGATATATCTTGAACTCCTTAAGCTAAAGTTTTAAGGTTGATAATCACTAAGTTCACGTTCAATACTTTTGTTTTGGCTTTACAATGGACAAAGTAAAGACGATTTAATATAAACTAGACATTTTTTATTCGCACTTTAACAAGTGATCACTTTAAGTCAATTAGCTAGTGTCTACTTCAAAACCGTCTAATTTTTATTCAAATTAATCGATCTCATACAAAACTTTTCGATCATGATTAATTATTAACCCTTTTTCTTCAAGTGTATGTCCTTGCTAAGAACTGAGTTTATGCAAACAAAATGTGTAGTTAGCTAGATCATTAGTTACTGTCACCGGAAAGAGTCCGCAACATAGTCTCATCTTTTATAACTGTTGGCTGTTATATTTCAAGGCACAAAATGGTAAAATTAAGAAACATGAGCACCGAACAGAGGCTATATGCATACTACACTTTTTAACTTTCGGATCACTGCTAATTCTAACTTTCGGATCAATACGAATAAGGTTAAGAAAAGCATTTCAAATACTAACATGAAACGGTATGAAATCATTACGTATATCTTACTGCACAAATGCACTTTTCGCGACTACACTTCTCAGCACCAAAAAGAAGAAAGATTATACATATTCCCCATTGACTTACGATCCTGTTTTTCCAATACCATAAATCACAATCAATCATCCATTAGTTCTTCTTGATGTTGACATCGTCAGTTTTTGTCTTTAACATTCCTCAATGGACATTCAAGGGTTCAATTCATTAGAACAGTACTGCCGCTATTTTTTGACATGTATGTTTAGGACAAGTAGCAAATATAATAATGATCGCCAATTAATATGCACAAATACCACAAGAATACATATTTTTTGGTTTCAAACCACAAGAATATAATAAACATAAGTCGAATAATTTTCTTAAAATCTTTTACAGTTTTGCACGTCCACCATCTTCATCATGATCATGTTCATTCTCTTCCTCTTCTGGTTCAACAAGCCACATTCTTAGTCGACCGCCATTTCTTACACAATGTACCATCGACTTTTTATCACTAGGCACCATAATAATCCTCAAACGTCCGCTTTCTTCCCTCACTTTCTTAAGATTGAATCTTGGCCATCCACATTCATTCAAAGTCGTTAACAATGGCAAATCACAACAGTTCCTCCTCTCCATCATGCTTTCATACCCTAGTGCCGCCATAGTAAACCCCTTCTATATATTACCGTCGTTGAGTGCCGACTGTCAACTCTACTGTATATTTTGCGGTGGAGAGGTAATATATTTTGCTTTAGATACTTAATTCTTAAGATGATTGTATGGTATATATATTATGTAATGTAAACAAAATCTTAGATTCACCCCCTTGATCATAAGTTTCTTATTACTTTATAATTAAAGAAAACATATGAAAGTAATATCCAATGATTGACTGATATGATATCTTCTGGCTTAACATTTAATAATTGGTTGTGATTTACCCCTTCTATTGCATATAATCTCCTTGGCGAAGTGGAATACGTATAGTCTTATGACACACTTCCTTAATTAGGTCTCTTCTCTCTTTACAACTGAGGAAACAATATAAAAAGAATCTTCATTGATTAACTGAGATCTTTTGGGTTAACATTTCGTAATTTATTCCCATGGGTTTTATCTCTTTCTATTTGCACGATTTTCATAGGTAATATTCAGATCATGCAGTTCGTCCTTAAATCAGAACATCAACCTTTTGTTTACGTTACATATATACAAGCACTTTTGGATGCAGTTCAATTTGAAGTTGATCAAAGACCCCATCTCTTTGCGATTATCGGATGTGTTAGTTCGAGTTTCCACATCCTTATAATAGAGTTGGAGGGAAACTCTAATACTCCTTGCTACAAACATCATTAGGCTTGTAACAAAAGATGTGAATCTCACACTTCTGCAACTGCAACTCTTCGATGAACTTATAGAAATTCATTTAGACACTTTAATTCTGTTAACACATTTAGGACACAGAATCTTGAAAACATCCGTAATCATCACTTATTGTTCAGCGCAAGGATATGGCAACAAAGTATAAACATCAGTCAAATGATATGACTTGATTTCTAAAATCTTTAGCATGGAACATTAACTTTACACTCATCCAGAATGCGTATATCATCACCATCTTTATTGTGATCATGATCATAAACATCCTCTTGGTCTTCCTCCTCCTCATCCTTCGGCCCAACAAACCACATTCTCAGTCGACCGTTACTTCTTACACGATGTACCATCGAATTCCTTTCATTCGGCACCATGGTAATCCTCAGCTGACCATTTTCTTCCCTTGCTTTCTTAAGATTGAATCTTGGCCGTCCACTATCATTCAAAGTAGTTAACAATGGCGGGAAACTCTTCTGCCACTCAAACTCTTGCTCCTTTTCTACACCAACAATGTTCTGACTTTTGGTTTCTCTCTCCAATGGCAGAAAATTACCACCCTGCGTATTCTCGATCACACTTTCGTTACCTAGATTCTCCATACAATTATTAAAGACTTATCGTCGTGGGAACTTCTTATGGAGTAGTTCACTAGCTCTTAGTAGTGTGAAAGGTTTTGGGCTGTTATATACACATGAAAGGATGATTACGATGCATACGACCTGAGTAAGGAATCACGATTCTAATTAATTATTAATTAATGAGGGTCTTATCTTATATATATATATATAAAGGTGGGTATGGAACCAATAGATGGACACGTGGCATGCCAC
>CAAKMY010047566.1:0-17622 GCA_901111285.1 Corrigiola litoralis | reverse complement strand
GAGATGGGTCTCAACTGCTGCTTCTACTTGCAAAAGGAGGTTCCTATGCAATGCCTCTGACCAGATAAGAAGGTTAAATGCATAAGAGATTAGCCGAATCTCCACAAAATATTGAAATCCTCTTCTAGATTCATTATTGTCAGACATATGGTATAGAAAAAAAAAAAAAACAGAATGCTGAATTTTGTATCAAGGAAAATTTCACCAGTTAGACTTGTGTATTAAGCAACAAAAGCACAACTTAATCTCCTACCAGCTGCTAAGAGGCAAAAAAATAACAACTTAAGTTCATATCCTTTTTCAGTTAGGTATTTGCAAATGGACTTCAGCTGTCCGCATACTAAGCCTAAGAGCCACTTTTCAGCTGCTGGAGATGATATAATTGCTTATAACAAACAAAACCAGAATAAACTTTGATCTATAAAAGGAACACTTAGAGAATTACGTGAACACAAATATAACAAACAAAAAACCACAAGCCCTCAAATTTACGATTTTGTCACTTACTGGCAGGAGCCATGACACACTTTTAACAGTAAACTATTAACAGGAGTAAGATCAGAATTTATAGGCATTCTTACACGAATTTCAGCTGTGTTTACTTATTTAAAAAAAAGAATCGCCAAGTGGTTCAATGACATAGACAACAGAACTAGAATATAAAGGATAGGGATCTGTCAACTCCAACTAGGTTATGACTTTTGACAACTCCACATACATCCAGAAATCACGTGGCCAAAACCAGCATGCTTGGATGTAAAGTAATATGGATACTTACTTTGACAGACACTCGAAATCTATTGCTTATATTGAGAATAAACTCCAACAAAGGTAACTCAAGGGAAGTTTGCATTAAAGGAAAAGCAAATGGACATCACTTCCAACCTTTCTTTCCCTTTGGTGAAGTGTTAGCAGGAACCCCACACCATGCTTGAGCTTTGGAGACTCCATCACCACAGCACAATGTTTACCCACAAGTAACGCCAACAACCCCACCATGTCTAGAACTAAGCACCACTGCTTCCAGAAACCAAAACTGGAAACGAGAAGAACCAGCCTTACTATTCTAGGAGAAAGATACAAGTAATTGCTTATAATTGCTTTAAAGTAAGTGGATAGCATGTGTACTGTTGTATTCTATGACATTGTTTTGCACATGAACAAGGTCACAGAGTAGAATTGCTATGACAATAAAGTTGTTCTTTTCCAATTTAATCATGTCAAACAGGAAAAGAGACGAGTTACTCTTGCCCAATAACTTGAATATATTGGAAGCAAAATCGTTCTATTTTCTGTAAAGGCACAAAAAATACAACTACACCAGCCGGGAATCAAACCAAATGCAAAGTTGAAAGCCGTGGCCTTCACTGAAACCAAATTTGATGACGCCAAACCTATAATAGTTGTCAAACCTGATTGCTATTTACTTGTCCTTTCATATTATCATAAACTTGTATCTATCTACTCTTCCAAGTTTTCAGCCTACATTTAAGCACCCAACTATCCTTTCAAGCATTAAAACAAGCCCCAACATCCAATTATAAGCATTAAAAATCAAAAAATTTACTACAAGAAGAGGAAAAGGAAGTTAAAAAATACCTCGTATGGCATGGGACTGAGCTTTGATTCGACATAGAACTGGGCAGTGAACTCGTTGTAAACTCGGATTGAAATTAATGAGAAACTGGGCGGTTTTGGCCGTGAACTGCACAGCAAAGTGGGTGGTGCTCGACAACGAATTGGTCAGCGAACTGGGCGGTGCTAGCTTGACGGTGAGATGGGCAGGGAACTTGGGTGTGCTCGACGGCGGACTGGGCAGGGAACTTGGCTGTGCTCGATGGCGGACTGGGCAGCGAAATACGCTGTGCTCGACGGCAGACTGGGCAGCGAACTACGCTGTGCTCGACGGTGGACTGGGCACCGAAATGGAGGCGTGGTGGTCGAGAGCGAATAGGGCGGAGTGGGATGGTTTCCGGCAGTTGATTATCGGAGTGGAATCGGAGCTGTGGTTGATTATCGGGTCTGTGGGGGTTTGAGAGCAAGCTATTGATGTATTTTGATATATGTTTCTGAGTAGATAATTTGGACCAGCTAGCTGAGATGTACTTCTTTTGATATATTTTCCCTTTTTAATTTAATCAAATTAGACAAGTATAGGCATCGCCCTTAAAACACCCGCCTCTTATAACAATTTCTAAGTGGTGTTTTTTCTGGAACATACTATAGACATCGCACGGACATTACAAGCGATGCCTATAATATTGCGTTATTTACCAAAAAGCCACCGGTCCCAGAATAGGCGACGCTTCGCCTTACATGCGATGCCTATGCCCCGCACCTATAGTTCTTTCTGCACTAGTGTATTCGAAAGTAAATTCCTAAGATCATGAGGGATTTTATTGTTGTTAAGTATCAGAATGACGTCTATATTTGAAATTCATGCATGGGATATATGAAAAAATAGTCCGCCATGAAAAGAGGTAGCGGAGACCACGCACCTGCCAGCCACCATTGTGGCTCCGCCCCGTTTGGGGAGGTGAAGTTACCTATACATACTTTATAAAGAGACTGGACCAATTGACATATTGTAAGTTTTGTACCGTGTAGGCTGAAATTTATAATGCTATGATTTCTATTAGTGTGATTTGCATAAAAAAGTTTTTCGAAGCATAATTTGTTGAAATCATATTTGAATTCCACAATCTCACAACAAAGACTCAATAGATTAGCTCTAATTGCGATTAAGAATGATTTTCTACAACAAATTATTTGTGAGCAAATGGTAGATGAGTACGCTTCTAAAACGCTAGAATGATGACTCTTTTTAAGTGAAAATTTAGAAATATATGCCTATTATTATATTTGGAAATTATTGTGAGGAACTTTTGTAAGAAAATGATTGTGTTGAATATAGTTAGTTTAATTTCGTTTACTTGGTGCCTCGTTTTGATTTTAGCATAGGGCCCTGAATAATTTGAGATAATGCTGGTTAGGACTGGAATTGCTACAACAACCAATACTACATGAGTGCTAAATTGGGAGGATAATATTTTTTCGTTATGATAAATGGTATCATTACAAAACCCATTAGAAAGTGGTACATCATGAACCTTTTAAATAAGGGCAAGAGGATATGACTCTGGTTTTTTATGCTTCTCGTGATGAGTGATATTTAAACCTTTTTTTCCCTAAGTATGTGATGAGTTGATCACAAAAATAAGTACGCTTGACACCTCTACGTGAAGGAAGGATCCTCTAGTTTGTGGCCTTTTTTCTACACCACTTATGGCTCAATCCTTACCCGACACACCTAAAATTAAAGTGACCTGACTTGATCTGTTAACCCATCTAAGTTATGAAGGTAATATGTAAAATAATATTAATGTCTTTTCTTCCCAAGGCTTGACTAAATTGTTAGAAAAATTAATATGTTATAATAAAACTTCAAATCTTCAAAAACACCAGTTTTCCGTCATTAAAGGGCATAAGTCTAAGATTTGACTAATTTTCTGAAATCAGGTCGATGTTTATTAAATGAGTTGTCATGTAGAGTACGTATTACAAGTTGTCGACCCAAATATGATCCAATTAATGACCCAATTTAGTGTCAAAAATATTAACCAAAATCCGCTAATTTCATAACGTGTTGTCGTGTCAACTTTTGGCAGCTCTACCTAGCTATCTAATATTTACATGAGTCCCATCATGGGGCCAATATGCTCTGACTTACATAAATCCAAAAGAATAAGGAAAGAAATTGAATGATACATTTCATCATTTAAGAATAGACATTAGAATACAAAAACAAGTAAAGAAAAAACAATAGTAAAATATGGGCATGATAGCAAATACATTGACATTGTCTACATCTACCATTTTGAGCCTTAGCTATAAGAACTTGGAACAACAACGTGCAATTCAGGTGTTTCCTATGCAATACTTCGTATCGTTTTAGGCTCAGTTCTTGTCAGGGGAACGCTAATGCGAGACAAGCTCAAACTCAAAGTAAGTTCTTCTTCTCACCACTATACCGGTAAGGAGAATCATCAGCGTATGGATGCTGGTCATTACCTCCACTTGCTCCATCGTAACTCCATGAAACCGACGCAGATTCAGCATTCGGATTCATACCCGCTAGCTTCACAATGTTTTCGATTTCTTGCACCACCTCGCCCATTGTAGGTCTATCAGCTCCTGAATCTTCTGTACATTGTAATGCTAGATCCACAAACTTATCGAAACCAACCAGCAAAGTTGTAGACGAAATAAGCACCGGGTCCATTACTTCATGAAGGTTATACAAGTCTTTGGTCTTGTCCAATGCTGCCTTTACCTCTTTCACTATGAACTTTCCTTGTTGTATTGGTCTTCTTGCTGTCACCATTTCCAGCATGACCACCCCGAAGCTAAAAACATCACTTTTCTCCGTCAACTGATTCGTCATGAAATACTCAGGATCGAGGTATCCCTACATCAGGAAGAAAACTAATGTGAAGACTTATAGATATCATGTAAATATGTAATCGTGTAATAATCGTATAGAGTTGCCAAAGCAGTCTAGATATACACTTAAACAGCCAAACAATAGGGAGAGGCAAAAGATATAGTACGGCCAAAGAAGGAAATTAAAGGAATCCAAAGAAAGAAAAGAACGTGTTTGCCGTGAGAATACATCAAAGAGAATCAGTACTAACCATAGTTCCTTTTACTTGTGTAGTAACATAACCTTTCTCAGAGTCGCCAAAAAGCCTGGAAAGGCCAAAGTCGGCAACTTTTGCATTTAAACGCTCATCAAGGAGGATGTTGCTGGACTTGATATCTCTGTGTATTATGGGAGGATCAGCTAGCTCATGTAGATACTGCAAACCCCGAGCTGAGCCAAGGGTCACCATCAGTCTTCTTATCCAGTCCAACTGAATCCCAGAGTTGCCTGCATGGCCAAGTGATAGATCATATGGTAACTGTCAAATTACATTGATTTCAAGTTTATTAGTGCACCATGAACATCTCCAAACTGCTGACTTGATGAATTCGATGATTAACAGAATAGCTACATTCTATTTTGCTGAGCACAGATTGATCAAGTATCTTTTTCAACCCTTAGCTTAAATTCATATGAACTTATCGTGAGCTTAGCCAGGTAAATACTTCTCATTTGCTTAATTGCTTCAAACCTCCAAGTTCCAAATCCCTGCAAGTAGCAAACCGACTATACACACAGTTCTCTAAAAATCACATATCTCAATTCAATAAAGAAAAATATCAGCAAGATATCAAGTAAACTTATTGAACCAGGATAACTTCTTTTCAAGTTTCTTATGTTAGAATATATGTAAATATAGAATTTATTCTTGTAATTATCTTAGTACTAATTTGTGATATTCTTCCCAGAGTTGCCTGCATGGTCAAGTGATAGATCATATGAGCTATACAAAAAACCACAAGGGGAATTCATCTCTTTACATCTTATACTCCGTAGGTTTACACTGACAGGACTGATAGCCTATGAAAGAGTTTCTGTGTTTGTCACAAGTCTGAAGTCTCACACATCACAACTATCATGACACGAATTGGCAGTATCACAGTCATAGTCTTGGTGCTTTGAGAGGAGCCGAAACAGTTAAAAAGGTACCTGAAAGACTGTCCATTATAGTTCCATTAGGAACAAATTCATAAACCAACATCTGTTCTCCTTGGTCGTAGCAGAACCCGACGAGTTTGACAAGATTTTTATGATGAACCCTTGATAAGAGCTCTATCTCATTTTTAAACTCTCGACTGCCCTGCATAGATCCTACCTGAGATCTTTTGATAGCCAGAATCTGTCCATTTTCGAGAATTCCTCGGTAAACCTGAATGTACAAGATTTTTGTTAATGACAGAAGAACGGTGAAAAGTGAATGAAACATGAGACTAGAGTAACTACACAGCAGTGCTGAAGCACGTTTCATGACTCTATCAAGGATAGTGACTCAGAAATTAAATCCTCTTTATTCAGTACATGCTAATGAAACGACCTTCCCATATCCACCAGCTCCAATGCTGTTGGCTTCCGAAAAATAGTTCGTACATTTTTGCAACTCCACATAAGAAAAGAACCTGGCTCCTTTCAGCTGAGGAACATCAACATAATCTCCATGTGTATCCCAGGACACTTCACATCGAAACATACAATAAATAACTGCCTTAGACATAAAAGTTTAGATTACATATTTGAGAAAACTTGCTAAGAGATAACTACCAAATGGATCGGCTTGCTTCTTTGCCTGTTTTGCTTTCTTCTTCTGATAAAATGCGTAGCCTCCAGCAGATATTAATAACAGGAACAAAACAGCTCCTACAAGAGAACCAACAACTACACCCGTATGGCTATTTTTGTTTTCTGTAGTACAGATAATCTCAAAGTCAAAAGGAGACTATAGGTGAGTAAAGGATTATTGACAGTATCAACATGAAAATGAGAAAATTATCTTAGACACTTACCTTCAAAGTGTGTGTAAGTATCAGCAATGAAAACATAGGGATCAAACTCCCTTGTTGGCTTGTAAGTCTGGTTACTAAGCACAAACGCAAGTGAGAAAACCCCGGTTCTGTTGAAATTAACTAGTTGCGCAGGAAAGATTTGTAGGTTCATAGTAAGGTAACCAAATGAATCCATAGCAGCATCCGTAAGTGAGATGGAATCCACAGGAAGCCTGAACTTCACAAAACTGCGCAAAAGATCCAGCTGGAGCTTTGTGAAGTAACTAGGGTTTCCTAAGGCTGAGAATGAAGGAGCTCTAAGGATGAAATGACCAGTGTATGGATACGCACATTTGCAGTTAGGGCTGGAAGTTTGGCCAGAAGTACAACGGGGAGGTACACAAAACACTGGTGTTGAGTATGAGGATGAGGAATCGAGTTCCTGCTGATTGTTGCAGTAAGATAATGTTACAACAGTACTTTTACATATTGGATTATCTGCTAGCCTGCGGAAAAACAAGTAAATATTTTTATATAGTTAAGTGAATACAGATGCCAAATGGCACCTGTTTTATGCAGACACTCGTCAAAAGTCAAAAATTCATATGCCAGAGACATTGACACGAATATTAAGAGTCATATAAAACGCTTACAACAGTGTGAAATTGTATCCAGATGCAACTGTGAGGGCATCAATGGAGTTATTCTGCAGATCAATGACTTGTAGTTGGCGACTGTAACTGCTACCAACGTCTAGCGTATTATTAAGTCGATTGCTCCTCAAGATCCTGTGCATATATTACAAAACGTGATTGTGTCATCATATCACTGAGATGAAAGCACATATTGTTGTTCACATTTGGTAGCAATGACTTGTTTTTATATGATTAGAGTTATACTCACGCAGTCTGTAGCTGAGGCAGGCTGAAGAATGCCATTGGAAGTTTACCTTCAAGTCCTGTTTGTTCCAGCATTCTGCCAAGATGATATTAGTGAGTATCTTTCACAAACGAGAACATGAACGTAACTAAACCTGTCCAGACCAGAGATGACTAACAGAGATATAGTGACACAGACCACATTACTTTGGTTTTTATGTCAGGATTGTAGACAACACAACAGACCTAAACCAATATGATGGAACAGCACAAACTATTTGTAGACTCAAGAATTGGCCAGAATCTGCCTCGTGCACGCCTAGATGATGCAGCCATGGCTAAGTTTAGCTTATGAAAACCATGGACTGAGTCAAGAATCAAGTTAAATTAGCCCTGGGACTGCACTCTTGCTAAGCCACCTGGTTGGGGTTAAATCACACCTCTTTCTTTTCAGTAACACTTGTAAGTGCAGCAGGAGCTATGATTAAGAACATCAAAATTATATTGCACAAAGCTACTACTCTCAAAACTCCAACAAAAACTGTCTCAAAGCATACTTTTTCTATTTCAGCTTCGATCACATTTCATCCAAGGCAAAGCTGCCAATGATCTCCTCGGCAATAACATGACCTTAGCTACAACTTATTCCTAGTTACATAAAGCTAATACTATTCCTTACTGGTCTATTCTATACAGTAAGAAAACAAGTAGAAAACAATAACCACAATAGTTTTGGGGCTCAGTGACTAAATTGATCTTTCTAGCATTACACCTAGGCTCAAGTGAACGTTCAGTTTAAACTTAAGGGACCCTAAAATGGTATATTAATGATGGTAAGCCACTCCAATGAAAGAGAACAGCTAACCGGCAGACAAGATTGGCAAGGACAACCTCTACCAAAGCAGAAGTGCAGGACCACCTATCCTTGTCAAGCTTCTCTACTCTGATTTGAAAGAATCAGATACTTTCCTTGATTGAACTGGCTTATCATCATTAGATGAAACATTTAAGGGCCTTCTAAGTTTATGCCAAACTTGACCAAGTAACTTGAGCCAAGGTGCAATGCTGGAACGTTCAATTTAGCAACTCTACACCAAAACTGGACTGTCAGTGTTTTTCACTTGCAGGCTTTTTACATGATAGAAACTACAAAAGAATGTTTTTTAGCCTTATTTACCTAGGAGTAATTGTAGCTAAGGTCATTTTAATGTCAAGAAGGTCAATGACAGCTTTGTTACTGCACTTTGCCTAAGAAGAAAATGTCATACTAGCTGAACTGGCAAAAGTGCGCTCTGACGGGGAGGAGTTTTGAGAGTAGCATCTCTTGCCAATAAAAAGTGTAATGCTCCTACTCCAAGATGCCGCTCCAGTAAGTTATACTAGTATACTACCATATTCACAATACAAGTATCAATTAATACATAATATTTTCTGAAACACTTGTAACATAGAAAATTGAAGACCAGACGAACTGTGCTGAACTAATCAACCAAAGACAATGTTAAACCTTCTTAGCTCACTAATTGTTAAAAATCGTTGCTCAATATGCAGTTTATGGACCACTCACTAGCCAAGTTAAACTATTGATCTCTCAAAGAATTTCTATCATTTCCTCATTATGAAAAATTATAGGAGGCCAGAAGAGGAGCTCTTAGTGGCGAAAGAGATAAAACTAGAAGGAAAGGAAGGGCAAGGGTTATGTGAGAGAGATTGGAAAGGCAGCATGTCTGGTTTAGAGCAGAGAGCAGAGAGCAGGAAAAACCACATACACTGTTGTAAGGGCCTGTAACTTTGACAACCATTGTGGAGCTTCTGTAGGCGCAAAAGTATTGTTGCTCAAGTCCCTGCAAATCAATAAAATGGTTATAAGGCAAGGTATCAATAGCACAAAAAGAAACCATCTCATGGGAAAAGAATGTTGAAATATTGGCCTTATTATATCCTTTCCAGGAACTATAGCTTCTATTAATTTGACTGGTTGAGTACTTTATTACATCCTTTCAGAGTTAAAAAAAAGCCACAATATATTCTACAAAATAGAGCGATAAGTCCCACTGAGTAAAAGGCAAATTTTGAAATATGCTCTGACAATGAAAATCTATAAGCGATACTAGTGCCATTTGGGTTGCAAATGGGACAATGAGGCAGTCAGAAAGCATTGTAAAGATACGGAGTTATGGTGGCTTAAATAGAACAAACTGTGGTACTTACACAAAGTTAAGGTTGTTCATGCCTGTAAGATCAGGCACAGGACCACTCAGTTTATTGTTGGACAGTCCACTGAAATAAAACCACCAAAAGACCTCTTATGATCAATGAGGATAAAAGAAGTTAATCAATGTTAAAAGAAGTTCAAGCACTTTCTTATCGTCTGCTTACAGCTCATTGAGGTTAGTGAGGTTGTTCAGATTGGACGGAATAGGTCCGCTTAAGGAATTCCTATCAAATCGACTGCAACAGAAAAGATATTAGCAAAAACAGAACATCAGAATATAATTGAGAACTGTCTGCTGTTACACTCACACTGCCTCCAATGTCTGGACGAGACCTAGAGTTGAAGGAATGCTGCCAGTGAGCTTATTGTTGTCAAGAAGCCTGACAATGACAGTTATCGATAATTAGCAGACAATCATCTGATGATTAAGGAGAAAACAAGGAAGAAAAGAGAAAGAAAGACAAATGAACCTATGTCAAACAGTCAATTTAGTTGGTAAGTAATAATCAAATAGTGTAAAGAGACAGAATTGGTCACACAGGGGCGCCTCAAAAAAAGTTGCCTATTTCCTCCTTTGTAACCTTTTGGCTTTTCTGACAACTGCTCTACCAGGATGCAGTTGCCATTTGTTACCTACAAGCGATAATCAGTCTTACTTTAACATCTGCGGAAGTTCTTCACTCGAATATTATAACTTGCACTCTGGACATAAATTATTCATGTAGTCTTAATCACAATTTAGGTTATGTTCAAGAAGCCTAGTAGGATCTCTAGGTAATTCTTTGCTAATGCATTGACAGTCACTGTTTCGACAAGAAGACTACAACACAGGTGAAATCGAGCATACATTCAATGCAGTTAAAGTACAACAAACTTCAGGTGCATATAATAGCACTTACACATGTATCAGAACCATGTCGGCACTAAACAGACTAGGTGGGATTGTACCAGAGAGCTGATTCATTCCCAAGTGACTGCATGTTTTGAAACTAGTTAGAAATCGACCGACAAGATTTGAAAATTAAAAAGAAAAAGCAGTAACAACTGCCTTATAATAGAGGAATAACACATACAAGTGCTTTGTATTAACTAGCAAATCGAGTCCAGGAGTCTTTCCCTGGGAGACAGGAATGCTTCCAGTTAGCTGATTATCTGACAGATCCAGCCAATAAAGATTTTTTAAGTTACCAATGGTGGCTGGCACTTCTCCAATAAAGTGATTCGAATTCAGAGAGCTGCAAGGCAGAGATATCCAAAGATTTGAAATTAGCAATAAACTTAAGCTTCAGTCAGAGTGCTAAACACGAAAAAAGCTGCAACTAGTAAAAAATAAAGCGCTAAAACAGATAAGCTGCGACAGCACTGGAAAAAAGCTGAACAAAGTAAACAAATTCTTACAGGTATACAAGCTGCTGTAGTGATCCTACTGAATCAGGAATTCTCCCAGAAAAACCACAGCCAACAACGATTCTTGCACATTCAAAAGGTGAAAGAAAATGTAAGTACATAGGATAAGAAGAACAGCACACATGTTGGAACATCAAGTTTCCTATAAAGTCAATGCAGCAAAGTTCCTTACAAGCTAGTGAGTTTTGACAGTTGTCCAACATTTGGAGGAAGAGAACCCGTAAGCCCTGTGTTGTAGGATAGGTCCCTGCATCAGTTAGACAAAATGAAAAGAAGACCACAACTAAATAAGGTATTATGGCATTCTCACTTAGTCTGTGTAGGTGGTTAAAAACTTGTTTATGCATATTGAAAATAACTCACTCCTCCACTCTAATAAGTTACTAAGTGATTTGTCCACCATCTGAAGCATATGTTAGAAGCAATATATATGATATGGAGTTGACAGAAATAAAAACCTACAGGATTTGCAGCTCAGATAAAGAAGCAAGATCTCCAGTCAGCTGGCCTGTCATACCCAAACTTGCTAATGTTCTGGAAGAAAACAAATAGTAAGGTTCATTTCCATGCTTTCAACATTGCTTACGAACTGTACGAAGAGCTGGCTGTGATTTAGTGATTTACATGGTAGTTATACGAGAGTTATTGCAGGTAATTCCTTCCCATGTGTTGCCACAAGGATCTCCGCCAGTCCAGCTCTGTGGTAAATTGCTCCAGCCCTTGGTGAGAGCGGTCAAAGCAGCATCTGCACCGATATTTAGTGCATTTAGTCATCGTCCTGTAAGCTATTAACCAAGCTATTTAGGTATGAAAATGTTACTGTCACTATCTGAGTACAGGCGCAAATCACATTGATCATGTACAGGGTGCTAAAGTGGCTACAAACACGAAGGGCTATAAGCCTACCAGCTCCAAGAGCTCACAACAGAAGACAAAAAAAAAAAAAAAAATAAAACACATTTCTAGAGGATTTTGTTTTAATTCTTTGTCAAAAGACCCCCCCCCCCCTCGCTCCCCCACAAAAAGAAATAAAAGGAAAAGCCATCTAATTTTGTATTGCAAGCATGTTTTGTACATGAATCCACTGACTATTCATACGTCTAAATCGCAGCGATATATTTTCCGGCATTTCCATAGTACAAGTTGTGTTTTCTCTACCATGATGAGAAGGCAAACAGTGGTGTGTAGATAGGATTCAGCAGAAAAACTCGCTATATCTTAACTCACAAATTGATAAACGCGATTATTCTCTTTGATACTGATGTGTAAAACCTCAAATTCCTCTTTTACTGTTTCTGTTTCCCATCTCTCTGCCTCTCTGATGCACATTCCAGGGATACAGGAAGAAACATACACATATTTACCATCTTACTAATAACTAGAAAAAGAACTTTTTATGTCATGGGATGTGATGTGATGTGATCATCTGGGATGCTCAATGTGAGGTAACCTTTTTTGAGCTAAACATCGAGAAGCAACAACTTCAACATAAAGGTTTATAAACAATAATAATCATGTTAAAAAATCAGAAGACCTGCAAATAAAAGCGATCAGGCAGACTTACAGTCTTGATTGTTTGTCTGAGCTGCAACATCCCCAACATGCATGCAAATAAATGCAATACATAGCATGATTCTTAGGTCCATCATTCGACGACCAAAAACACTCATCTCTACCATTTACTAGAGCTCTTTGAAATGAACAGCTTCAGCACCTCGAAATTGATGTATTTTGCAACTGAACAACTGTATCTATAGCAAAAGGTTCGGATAATATATGATTCATCATCACAGAAGAACACAACTAATAAAGCCTTTTATGTTCCAAGGGCGCCACCTTTCAATAGTGACGAGACCAAGTCCACAGGCGTGCTTCTTTCTCTGCATTAGCTTTCCCAACCCCAAGTGGAAATACACAATATAAAAAGTGTGTTATGATTTTCCGAGGTCAAAGTTTCAGAAGTTTCTTCTCAAACGTCCAAAATATTATGTCACCAAAAACCATCATAAAGGAAGTATAAAATGTATGATTTTGATATTAATGCGAAGAGAAGATGGTTGCACACTTAATTAATTGGACCCCATGAATTGCCCATCATTGATCTTTTTGCTTGTGGAATAAACACTTTGTGTCTATTAACATGAACGAAAGCTATCTTACTCCAGTAATGAAGTTGGGGGTACGATTCTTATATGTGACTTGCGCTCATTTCAAAGGAAAAAAAATATTTTTTTTATTAGAAGTTGACTGTTGTCGGTCATCTTGAATTTTCCCAATAAGGAATGGAAGACCCACCTTTACCATATAAATAGATAATTTATTATTGTTGTTCCATTATATAAAGTTATGGGCATATAATTTTCAAAGGAAAGGTATTAAGTAAATGGAGGCAGGTAACTCAACTGCTTCCCAGATGGAGGTCTGAATCCTTCAACAAAGGCTGCTTTCCTGAGTTTTGCTGCATCATTATCACCGCGACGTTGCATACTGTGTCTCACGTGATGTGACTATAATCACGTACCATAAGGAGAACCGTGGTCTCATACAAAAGTTACATATACATTTTAGCCGGGTATGCGTTCACATTATGCAAGACTTGTTCTAATGTATGGAGTACTCGTGTATTTGGTAGCTAGAAGAATCATTTTTACCTTCTGGAGAAAGTTCATTCAACATGTTTACAAAAAATCTCCACTTAGCGCCAAAAAATGGAAAAGCTCACACTACAAATCGAGCTCAACAAATAAAAAAAGATCACGAAAATAGGTACAGATGAATAAATACATTTACATTGTTTACAGCTTGAATTATCAGCCTTGACCATAAGCCTTTCTGTTGCCAGCATCACAAAGCTTGCGTCTGCTTGTATTATCCTACGTTCTGTAATTAGTAAGGCTCGGTTTTTGTGAGGGGTATGCTTCCGCTATACTGAAAAAGGGAATTATCGATATAAGGATGGCGAACCTCCCCTCCACTGGTTCCTTCGTAAGTCTGTGAAGTTAAGGAGGATTCGGCATTTGGGTTCATGCCCGCTAGCTTCACAATGTTTTCGATTTCTTTCACCACCTCCCCCATTGTAGGCCTATCAGCTCCAGAATCTTGAACACAATTTAATGCCAAATCCACGAACTGTTCGAAGCCAACTAGCGTAGTAGTAGATGTAAGAAGCACCGGGTCTATTAGTTCATCAAGGTTGTATAAATCTTTTGTCCTGTCAAGTGCTGTTTTGATCTCTCTCACTATGTATTTCCCTTGTTGTATCGGTCTTCTTGCTGTTGCCATTTCTAGCATAACAACTCCGAAACTAAAAACATCACTTTTCTCCGTCACCTGGTTTGTCATGTAATATTCAGGATCCAGGTATCCCTGCATCAGTAGAAAATAATGTCAATAGGTATATGTAAAATGCCTACTCTGACTTGAATAGAAATCCATATACTCTAAATGCACTGTAAAGTGGTTACATGATAATGATAAGAGCTGATCATAAGAAGTAGGGACAGTAACGACGACCATCCTACGGAGAGGTTTGTCACGCTTGCTTTCATGACACTATGGTTGGCCACACTATTGCAAAAACAGCAATTAATAGACTGACAATAGCATGAAATTACTAGAATCTGGAATGCCAGGATAGTATCAACTGAGCCGAGCATCAAGCTACAAGTATTAATATTTAATCCTTCCATGCAGCAAAACTTTGCGCCAAAGAGCAAGATGATGTTCATAGCTACCATTTCATCAAAAAAGCAACCAGAATGTGAAGCCTTTTGCCGAAGGCTGTCATACCACTAAATGCACCAAAAATGAGATGAGATCCTTGCACTACATCAAGTAATCATTTTTCAACCTCACCATTTATCAATCAAGCCCCCTTCATCAACATGCAAGGCAAAAATAATTTAGAGAACAGTAAAACAGAACGAGATGCTGGAAGGTAAGGTGTCTGAGAAAATTCAGTAGTCATCCACTCACCATTGTTCCTTTGACTTGGGTAGTAACATAGCCCTTCTGATCAGTGTCACCAAAAAGCTTGGAAAGACCAAAGTCAGCAACTTTTGCAGTCAGACGCTCATCAAGAAGGATGTTAGTCGACTTGATGTCTCTGTGTATGATTGGTGGATCAGCCAGCTCGTGCAGATATTGCAAACCGCGAGCTGAGCCAAGGGTTATCATCAGTCTTCGTATCCAGTCTAATCGAATCCCAGACTCTCCTGCACAAACATCCTTAGATTATGAGAGACAGCACGAAACGTGGGGAGATTAAAAATGACAAACAATTTGATCAGACGGGACCACTATTTGATTCAAGTGCTCTACTCGATCTTTTACAAAACAAGATATATTGCACTACTACTTGATTAATTAATCACTTCTTTCTTATACCAAGTCCCCTTTAGATGAACTTAAGGTTAGCCATAAAACTGTTTTTTG
Source organism: Corrigiola litoralis (assembly GCA_901111285.1). Taxonomy (NCBI): domain Eukaryota; kingdom Viridiplantae; phylum Streptophyta; class Magnoliopsida; order Caryophyllales; family Caryophyllaceae; genus Corrigiola; species Corrigiola litoralis. The sequence continues at coordinate 2,226 of CAAKMY010047566.1, read as the reverse complement.
TTCACATGGACCCTCAGTATCCAGGCATAACCCACAACACCCCCCCCCTCCTACCTCTCCAAAAGGAGAAACGAGGGAGAAATCATCAGAAAAGTGGTTCAATTCCCAACAAATCACCCCTTACTCTTTTTTTTCAATGGAATATTAGGTTTTATTAAAAGGCTAAAGCCGTGACGATCATGGCCCTAAAAGGCAAGATCGAGACGAATCACCTCTTACTTTTATAAATCTAAACCAGGTCATTGGCATAATAGCATCATGTGTATGTTGCACGCTTCAACAACAACAACATGAAATTATAGAATCATAATACTAGTTCTGGGGCCTTTTTCTCAACGAGGAGGGTAAGACATATACCTGAAAGAGTCTCCATTAGTGTACCATTCGGAATGAATTCATAGACTAGAATCTGTTCAACTTCATCAAAGCAGAACCCTACAAGTTTCACAAGATTCTTATGATGGACCCTCGATAAAAGTTCTATTTCATTTTTGAACTCTCTACTGCCCTGCATAGATCCTTGCTGAGATCTTTTAATGGCGACAATCTGCCCATCAGCAAGAATTCCCTTGTAAACCTGCAAGAGCAAGAAACGGTTTGAGACACAAGGCAGAAATGGAAGACAAGAGAGAAGCAGAAAGCCGAGAGCAGGGAAAACTCTTTTTTTTTTTTTTTTTTCTGGTAGTCAGGGAATGATCTAAGGGGAAAACGAATTATGTCACATATTTGTACTATTTTAAAAATCAACCTTTCCGTAACCCCCAGCTCCAATGTTGTTGTCTTCAGAAAAATTGTTGCAACACTTCTGCAGCTCTTCAAGGGAGAAAAACCTAGCTCCTTTCAACTGAGGTATGTCACCTCCTTTTTTATGTGTGTCCCAGGATACTGCATTTTTTTCCAAGGCGCAGTGAGTAAACATTACATAATTTAGTCAGTTAAACATGTTTAAAAAGAATTTGCTAGCTACCAAATGGATTGGCCTGCTGCTTTGCCTTTTCTGCTCTCTTCTTTTGGAAATATGCATAGCCTCCAGCACATATTAGCAGCAGGACTAGAACAGAACCACCTACAACAGCACCAACAATAATGCCTGTGTGGGACGCTTTGTTGTTTTGTTCTGTAGATAGAGAGATCAGGATGAGAGATGAGGGGTGGGTTAATGGAAATTAAATGTGAAAACAATTCAAAACATAAGATTATGTTAGACACTCACCTCCAGAGGGTGAGTAGGCATTAGCTATGAAAGTATAGGGTCCATACTCCGGGGATGGCTTGTAAGTCTGGTTGCTAAGCACAAATCCAAGAGAGGATATTCCTGTTGTATTAAAAAAATCTTGCCCAGCAGGAAATACTGCCAGAGTAATACGAAGGTAACCAAGTGAATCCACATTCACATCACTCAATGAGATGGAATCAACAGGAAGCTTCAAACTGACAAAATTTTGCAAAAGATTCTGCTGGAGTTTTGTGAAGTAACTTGGGTTTCCAAAGGCTGAGAAGGAAGGAGCTCTGAAGAACAAAGTTCCAGTATATGGGTAAGCACATTTGCAGACAGGGCTGGAAGTTTGACCATGAGTACACTGAGGAGCCACACAAAATACTGGAGTTGAATAGGAGGAACCAAGATCCTGTTGATTGTTACAGTAAGATAATTTTACCCCAGAAGTCTGACAAAAAGGGTTATTAGCTAGCCTGCATGAATAGCGTAATTTCACCAAGTTAGAACAGAAGGTTAGTGTTAATGCAAATTTTTATGAAATGCCAATGGCAAAACCAGCCACGTGAAGAAGGAAAATTACATCAATGTGAAATTATATCCGGCAGCCACTGTGAGGGCACTGATGGAATTGTTTTGTAAATCAATGAGCTGCAGTTGGCGGCTGTATGTGCTGCCAATGTCTAAAGTGCCGTTAAGTTGATTATTCCCCAATATTCTGTGACAGTAAACCAACAGTTCCTGTGTCATTATTATGAAAAGAGGAGGAAAGACATATATCATGGTTCATATCTGACACAAATCAGGAATTTGCTAAGACCAGATTGATTCTTACACAGTTTGTAGCTGAGAGAGGCTAAAAAATTCAGCTGGAAGCTGTCCTTCAAGTCCTGCCCCTTCCATCATCCTGCCAAAAACAAATTTTAGTAGATTACCCTCACAAACGGAAACAACACATGCCACCAGCAGTGGAAACAGCTGAGAACTTGCAGAAGAAAGAAGGGGGGGGG
>CAAKMY010047561.1:0-13734 GCA_901111285.1 Corrigiola litoralis | reverse complement strand
TTTTTTTTATCCAAGTCGTTGCATATGGTTATCCTAATGTAACGGTCATGACCTAATGTAACGGTGTATACGAAAAGCGTTGCAATAGCTATATTTATAATTTTTTCTATCTCAAAACCGTTGCAATAGACCACCTAATGCAACGACTTATTAAATTCGTTACACTTGGTGCGTTGCTTATACTCTGATATGTTGTAGTGTACATGCCATTGCAATAGGCCATAGCGTTTCACATGATACCCGTTACATTAGCTAAGCAATCGTAACGATTTTGACCTAACGCAACGCTTATTTCCAGGTTTCACGAGGTCGTTGCATTAGGGTCTGATTTGCGTTGCCTTACACTTTATGCAACGCGAGCAATAGAAACGGTTGTAGGCGTTGCATTAGAGATAATGCAACGCATTTAAGGCCCTAATGAAACGAATTTGGGCATTGCAAATAGTATGATATGTTGTAGTGCAAGTTGTTAATTCCTTATGGATTCGACCCTGCTTGTCGCTACACTAGTTACGAGATTAGAATTATTTTTGATAGTACAAAATGACATGTCAATATCTGTGCTTTGAATACTGTTTGCATTTCAAATCTAGAATTAGACTTAAGAGGGTACATGAGATGTGGGCAAACAAAAAAATCAGAGCATTTGATGTACGATTAATATGATATGCGTAGATATTTAGATTTGGCAGTAAAAATACTAGATATGGCATCGATAAAGTGTACCGTGCATGCTAGTATTTTCCTTTACCAATTGTCATTGTTAAAACTAGTTATTAAAAAAACACAGAATGGAACATAGTTTGATAGTTTAAACACCCTAAATATTTAAAACTAATTAGTTTTTTTTGCATATAAAGTTTAAGTTGATCTCTTTGAACAAGCAATATAACAAATAACTAGATCACATAAACGATATAGAAGCATAATTAAACGAAATTTTTTTCGGGAAAGTTCTCATGAGACATATGACAGTGTGGGTTATATTCATGCATTTTGCTTCTTTGATGTGAGTGATCACGACCGATCTTTCGTTATGATGATTGTGTTTATGAATTGTGCTTATGTACGTGTTTGTGGATAATGTGTGATGTGTATTTATGTGTCTAGGATGAACTTACGATAATGTTCTTAGGTGCTTGTGAGGTTGGCCAATTGATGCTAATATAGTGTTAGAGTGTTCTTTTGCAATGCTTGAGGAACCTCACAGTGACTACAGATATTCGTCGAACCAAAAACTAAAAGAAGACCCCAAAAGTGATTTAAAAGGTCTATATTTATAGTTGAGGGATGCAGAGGCACTAGGGTAGAGTACACTAGGTCGCGTCACACCCTATGACACGTGTCACTGAGTGTGATACACCAACCATCATTTCGTCCTAGTTGGTCAACTAAATTCCATGCAATCAGATTGGCTGGAATTCACCATTTTTAAGTCATTTGGTTGAACTACTCAACATGAAAAATAAGAATTGTAAGAATCTTTGCTGGCTAATTTAATGAAGCAATATGTTTTGCATGAGAGTGAGTCTGACCATGACTGTTGCATGTTAGCAAGTTATGACTCAATATGCCTGCTAAGAACTGGAAGTTTGCAAAACACTCTAGATTGTTGTTAGGGGCAAAACACATCCTAGGGAGTGATGCAAAAGTTAAGGTTTGGCTGCCAGAAGAGAATGAAGTTCTTGGCCAAAAGGCAGGACGACGTCACTGGTTATGACGCCATACCAACTTGGTTTCTTTTAATTGACCAAGCCTAGTTTATGTAGGCCCGGTCAATTATAGACGATTTGACCAAATTGACTCCGACTCATGAGGTGTGACGCATGGCGGGTTTTCTTTAGTATAGGCTAAAAATCAAGTTTAAATATGTTTTTGGGCATATAAGTCAATTTAGAGTATTTTTGGCTTTTCAAGTGATAAGCATGGAAATGAAGGGAAGTAATTATAAATTTTACTTGATCATCACATCTGAGGATCACAGCTAGTCATGACACACTTCACAATCTAGTTATCATTATCGACCAATAAGATAACGTGGCCCATAGGATTTTTAGCACTAACTTAACAATTCTTTTTTTGTTGTAAGGCCTTTTTCCTCCAACTTTGATTGTTGTTACTTTAAACTCCCTCCATTCCACTCATAAGTTAACATTTGGGTTTTACACCACAACCAAGAAAAACTAGTGAACAAATTAAAGGGGAAATAAAGTATGGGTAAACTAATCATTTTAAGTGAGATCCACAAAACAAGTGGGTGGAGTTTCACATAAAGTAAGGGTAAAAAAGTCATTATAAGTTCCAAAAACATGCCAAATATAGAAACGTTAACATATGAATGGAACGCCCATAAAAGGAATACGTTAACTTATGAGTGGAACATAGAGAGTATAACTCAAAATTTCAAACAATGATCCTATTGACATAAATGGGTCAAAGTTATAAATTTTATTGGAAGCTCGCAAATAATTAAGACATAAAGTTTTGTATGAGATCGCCTATATATAAGGCTTAATTAACATGGATAAAGTGGTCACTATTTAGCTTAAAATGGTCACTTTTATCACAGAGTTAATAAAAAGTGACCAGCTTAACTCAATTTGTAACCATGTCTAATTTTATGTTAAAATTAGACCGACTCTTCCAACAATTTGGACAAAAAATCACAAAGCAACCGAAAACATATGTAAAACGTTTTTTTTTTCCATGCATGCTTAATGTAATATAATATATATGGATCAAAAGATATGACACCATTCAACAAGCATGGATTACTAGCTTAAACTACATACAACCTATTTAAAATGAGAAATATTACTCCCACTAAGTTTACTGGAGTGGAAAGTTTTCTCCATGTAATATGTGGGCATGTTCTCTACACCCTTTATTTCTTTATTTTTTATTTTTTTTGAACTTTCTGTATTTTTTTAACTTTTTTGAACTTTTTTTTATCTTTATGAACTTTCTGTATTTTTACGAACTTTTCTGAAAATAAAATAAAAAACAGTGTAGAGAACATGCCCTGTATGAAAATCGACGAAATTATATGTATTTTATATATGTGTATTAGTAATGTAAAGGCTGTATTAAATTCATGTAAAAATATGGGTATCATAAAACAACTATTAATTGGAGAGACCGTCTACTTTTATTATAAGAGTATATCAAGCCATGTTGGCCAATAAAAATTATATAAATCTACAACTCAATTTGTGCTTGTAGAGAGATTTAAAAAGTTTAGCTTGTAAAAAGTTGATATACTTTTATAATAAAAGTAGACGATCTTTTTTAATAATTTGTGATTATAAAAAGAGTATTGCTAGAAATTCCCCGGATAATTACTAGTTTGATTGTCACCTTTTTCACATTTTTTCACATATTTTCTTTTACTCTAAACAGAAAGAACTTTGTTCATGCAAACGTGGGACTGGGTACCAAATTCGTAGTCATCGAGGGGTCACATACTCATATATGATTTTCCATCATAAGAATGTTGATGATCATTTTGACAGCCTCCAACAAATCCGTCCAAAGTATTTAAAGAGGCTAGAAGCTGCCAGGAGAATGAAGGCCCATGTAGACATCATCAATGCAGCACTAAAGGTTCAGTTGTAACAATTTGCCAATTTCTTAGTAGAAAATTCAGGCAACAAAAATAGAATGGTCCAAAAGGAGGAAGGGTGGCTACCTAAATTAGGGTTTTCTGCAGACAAAAAGCCAGCGGAACGAAAGCCCCTCACACACCGCATTCTATTTCACATCCAAAGACTCAGAACAAATCTAAAAATGAGAAATATCTGACCATGCATCATCAGCCCATTAGCACGTGAAGTTGTAAACAGATTGCCATCAAATCCTTAAAATAACCACCAAATTTGTGTCAGTTTCCACTTTTCACACATTGCTCATTGCTGCAGCAATCAACCATCCCCTCTCAAAAGGGTAAAAACATTACAAAGTTTGCATACGGCATATCACAACATTTAAGTTAGTGTCAATACACTCGTTTTATACTTTTATTTTAAAAACAACCTAGTACGCAGCATAACTTTATTAATTAATAAGAGCATAATTATTACATCAAATTTTATGAACTTTACAAATAAATATTTCTCTATTATAACAAATAACTACATATAAAATAATTAAGAGGATGAACTTTTACATTCAACAATATGAAGAAACCATTTTGAGTATATCTCATTTATAAATTATACAAACAAAAATGGCTGATGGGTAGAAATCAATTCATATTTTATTTTATATTTCATAATTGTAATGATGTTGACGGGATTTAAATGCAGATCGTGATTACGTCTCAATAATTTTATTAGTTAAACTAGCTCATACTCTGTATATGCTACTAAAACAAACTCTTTCATCCCTTTTGGTTCTGACACATTTTTCCATTTAGGGTGTCACATTTATTTTGCCCAATATTATTGTCTTTTTTTGGTACAAATTCCTTTGTCATGTTAAATAATAAAAACATCTTTGCTTTTTAGATATTGGCCCAACCATTCACCAAGGTATACGGAGTACTACGTACTAGTACTACGTACCAGTACCACGTAATGTATTAGTTGTTGCATACCGATGTAGTAGCAATTTAATCAGTTGGAACCCAATATTAGCAATTTCCTTAATGTTTAGACCAAAATAAAATCGGCTAATCAATGGGAAGGGTGGGAACTGAGTATACTATAATATCAATTTTACAAAAAAAAAAAAAAAAAAACACTTGCAAGTTGCAATTACGAAATGCCTAATAAAATAGTTGAAATAACTGTAGCAGTCAAAACAAGGGAAAAGAAAAAAAACAAAGTATTAGACAATTTGACAACATGCTCCTCCAGTGATCCACAACTCCCACATTCACCGTACAATAAACGGCAGAGATGACATTGGAGGCAATCAATCCAACGGCTTAGACAGTGACCGCGTTCAAGTAAGGGCAAATCCATGAGATACAGTAGTAGTAGTAGTAGGCGACCTCGTTACCTTGTATCAAATAAATCCATCTCTATCTCTAAAACTAAAACCCCTCTTTCTTTCATCCCTTGTTCACCCCAGCCTCCTTTTCCTCATCCCCTTCCCAAAAACCTCACTATAAGATTTATTCCTAGTTTCGTCCCTGTAGGGTAAAAGATGAGTTCTTCTACGGATCAAATGGCGAACAATACCACCACTAACAACACAACCCCGCAACAGCAGCAGCAGCCGCCACAGCAGCAAGTGGGTAGTGCTGCTGGGGCGCCGCCAGCGGGTGCGGTGTGGATGCAATACCCGGCTGCAGCGATGGTAATGCAGCACCAAATGATGGCGGCGCCGCAGCACTACCCGCCTCCCCCACACTACATGGCGGCTGCGGCTGCTGCTTACCATCCACACCACCCTCACCACCCCTATATGCAGCCCCCTCCTCCGCCGCACCACCACCACCCTCACCAGAGAAACAACAACCACCATGGTAATGGAAATAACAACAACGGAAGTAATAACAATAGTAATGGTGGGAGTAACAATAATGGAAGTGATGGGTCCAGTGGTGAGAATAAGACTATCTGGGTCGGTGACTTGCACCATTGGATGGATGAGCTTTACCTCAGTAGCTGTTTTAATTCTGCTGGCGAGGTCAGATTTATATTCTCTCTCTCTCTCCGTATCTTTGTTTCTATGTTTGGTAGATTTTATTGTTTTCGGCTTTTGTGACGTGAAAGGTTGATTGAGATGTGCTTTTATGTAGATTTTGTTTTATGCTTTTTCGAAGTTATAATATTTGTGAGTTGGAAGTGTTATGATCTGGAGTTTAATGACATGCGAGTTAAGTGTTTAGATCCTGGGCATTAAGTTCATGTTGTCGGGAAGTATATATGTTGTGTTTATGTCGAGAACTCAAAACACATCTGTGTTTTCTGTCACGTTTAACTGTTTTGTGTTGGGTTTGACTAACAAAACGTAATGATTAGTTTGACATTTTTAAAATTTCTCGAAATGGAAACTATGACTTTTAGTTTTCAGTAAGTGTATTACCTGAAATATTTGTTGCTCTCTGCGAAAATAAGGTGCTACTTTTACCGTTTAAAGTAAACGTTATTGTGTTGTCAGTGTTAGTCAATGAAAAAAATCAGTGAACAAGTACCCCATATGTGATTTGTATACAATATGTATATCACATTTTTATGAACATATGATTCTATGTTAAAAGGTTATTGAAAAAAATAGGTACTACTTAACATGGGTATTTTCTGATGCTGTGTAACCCTTTTGTGGATTAGTTAAACTTTAAAAATCTGTATGAATGTGATTGATAACAGTCTAGTTGTCTTGTTGAAATATGTCTGTCTTTAAACCTTTGGTTTAATATTTGTATTGGCATTTGTTCCTTGCTGTTTTAAACAATGTAGATGGTAGCCGTTCAGCTTTGTATAATTCATGCACTCAACTAACTCGTTAGTAAGAAAATCTACTTCTCTAGCCATTCTGTGAAAGCTTTGACAGTGCAAAGTGACCAGGTTCTGATTGTTCATTTTGTTGTCTGTTCCGACATGTCTATGGTTCTATGGTTTTAGTTTCTTGTAGTTATGTTTCAATTTTTGAGTTGGGTTATGATTGTTCGTTCCATAGACTGTTCCAACAAGTTTGTTGTGCCTTTGTTGTATATGCTATGATGTGCTATCTGATGAGAACATAATCACTGTTCTTCTCTCCATGTACTCAAACTTCATGTCATTTCATTGTTTTCCAGACCATGCATTCACAGGAATCATTCTCCGTTCTTGTCGTTGTTTTGGTGTTTTGTGTCATTGCTATGCTAGATCAGTGTTACTGATATCCAGGATTCCTACCCCTTGATTCGACTCACATTTGGCTGATTGTTGAATGCAGATAGCATCTGTGAAGGTTATCCGCAACAAACAAACTGGTGCATCAGAAGGATATGGATTTGTCGAATTCTTTACTCATGCTATTGCCGAGAAGGTTCTGCAAAGTTATACTGGTGTCATGATGCCTAACGCAGAACAGCCTTTCCGACTTAATTGGGCAACCTTCAGCATGGGAGATAAGCGTACCGATAATGGTTCTGATCTCTCAATATTTGTTGGAGATTTAGCAGCAGATGTTACTGATACCATGTTACATGAATTATTTGCAACTAAATATCCTTCTGTTAAGGCTGCAAAAGTTGTCATTGATGCCAATACTGGTCGATCAAAAGGCTATGGATTTGTGAGATTTGGGGATGACAACGAGAGGACACAAGCTATGAATGATATGAATGGAGTTTATTGTTCAACAAGGCCTATGCGAATCGGTCCTGCTACCCCTCGGAAGTCTCTAGGATATCAACAAGGTATTGTACATTGGTTTCAGTATTTACTTCAGGAATATTCGCCATATGTTTTGCAATTATTTGTAGGAGTTAATTCTGGTAGAAACCATTGTTTTTCTGATGGATGAAGCAGATATATTTCTCAGGTGATTCCATTCTACAATTAGAGTTGGTTTTTACTGGATCCATTTTTCTGTTTTTCATTATCATCTTTTTATACTTAGACTTTTCTCACCATCCCAATAGAGTTTCTCAAAATTTATGTTGTGCCAATTACTACTAGGCGACACTCATGCATTTTTTAACAATACGTACTGGCATAGTACTGTAGGTCTGTTGTGGAAGATATCCAACTGCAGCCCCATGTAGGTCTGGAAGTCCTTTGACAATTTGTATGCAGCTGTTTCTTCACGTTCTTTTTCATGACTGGCCACACCTAAGGGGAACTAAATTCTAACATCAACAGTTTTGGTTCTCTGTTTTTCAAAATGATTCAAGTTAATAAACTCTTATGTTGATACGTATCTTATGTGGTTAATTTTTCCAGGTGGATATGGTTCCAATGGTAATTTTGGCCAGGGCTCACAAGCTGATGGAGACTCTTCAAACACAACGGTAATCCTCGGACTTAAGCAATTGATAGGGATACACCAGCCTATTAACTTTAACTTTGTTGCTGCTGGTTATATGCCTGTAGATATTTGTGGGAGGGCTTGACCCTAGCGTTACAGACGAGGAACTTAGACAGCCTTTCTCCCAGTATGGGGAAATAGTTTCTGTTAAAATCCCAGTAGGAAAAGGATGCGGATTTGTGCAATTCGCTAACAGGTTAGCCATATACTACAATTTCACAAGAGATGGTGATTTTTATTGTGCTCTGCCATTGTCTGATATTGATTTATAATAACCTGAATTGTTACTAGATTTATTCACATAATATTTGTGTACAATATTCAATGCAGGGGCCATGCCGAAGAGGCTTTGAACAAATTGAATGGGACGGTAATTGGCAAGCAAACTGTGCGTCTTTCATGGGGCCGTAACCCTGCTAATAAACAGGTACTCATTGTGCCTTCTCTCTATCTTTCCGTCATAGTTGCCTCAGAAGTAGAGGGTTTTGTGTTGTGTTTGTGATCGTACCAGCTACTGTAAACTTTAATTACTCATTGACCCGTTTGCTGGCTGACAGTCAAGAGGTGATTATGGAAACCAGTGGAACGGAGGGTACTATGGAGGACACGTATACGATGGCTTCGGATACGTACCTCACCCTCATGATCCAAGCATGTATGCTGCAGCAGCTGCAGCTTATGGAGGCTACCCTGTCTACGGCAATCAGCAACAAGTAAGCTAAGCAAAAGCTTTATGATGTGAAGCCACAGCTCTATCAATCAGCGCTACTCGTCGCACTACCTAGGCCATATTGTTTCATTCTTTGTAGTGTGCCTGCTGTGTAGAAATGTTATGAACCCCTCCCCCCTCCCAAATGTGGAGTGGAAATGAATTTTGACAACTCCAAGGTAGCTTTTTTTTTACTAAGATGGTTTTATTAGACATTCATTAAGGACAAGTTAAGAATGGAATGAGAACCTGCTCCTTCGAATATATGGTGGAAGCAAATTAGTGTGCTGCATTAATTTAATTAGGCATCTATATTTTGTGTGATAATGCAGTAGAAATAAATTATGTTGCATTTTTCATTGATGATGGTGCATCTTTTTAGGGTGTACGTGATGCAGTATTAGTGGTCAATATCTAATGCGGTATCTTGAAGAATCTTGCTCTATGGTAAATATGTTAGGTGTGCAAAATGGAATCTTTATCGTATTTTTTCCCAAAAGGGAAAAAAGAAAATTTGCATTTAGAATAACACGTCAAATGTAGGGGAACTTAAGAATGATATCCTTGATTTTGTAAATTGTAAGCAGGAAATTCTGTGCTTCTTGACAGCAATCATGAGTGCTCTGTTTTCTGAATGTTTGGCGTATCATTCGGATTTGATTGAATGTAAAGAAAGCAGCCTAGCACCGCCTAGGTTCAGCTTTTAAGACAGAACCTGTAGATAGTAGCCTAGTACTACTATTTTTTAGAGGAATGTCTAATCTCATAGTATCTTCTTCCGTCAGAGGGTAAAACAGCCACCATAATTGTACAATGTTAACAATCCTACGGATCCTGTATGTTAAATAAATTTTTATGAAAGGTAATGTATAATTTTTTTTTTTGAAATAAGTATAACAAGAGTTAGGTTGAGCTTTTTAAAAAAAAGCTCCAATCGAGCACATCCTTGTTAAATAAATAATAATAATAATAGTAATAATAATAATAATAATAATATTGGAGCTAGTATAATTAACCACATCTTGCAAACAAACGAAGACACTGTGTTATTGTGAATCCTTGTCGTCAAAGAGGGACGAAATCAGGATTATGTATAAGGGGGGTAGGGGCAAAAAATTACTAATAGTCGTATGTGATAGAACTAGTTCTAAACAATTTTGAAATTTGTTCAAAAAAAAAAAACAAGTATGAAATGTGTAAAAAATTTGAATAACATAAAGTATGATACTAAAACTTATTTAAACAACAATTACATTAGTAGTGTTTTATTATATCCTAAAATGGAATTTTTAGACACTTATTAGGAATTACGGAGTAGGAGATAAAAGTGTTACTAATATAATATATAACCCGTGATGTGTGATTGGAGACCATTTTCTCTTCTGGTAACTAACTGGTCCGTACTTACTTGGGCCAATCCGCGAAAGAGTAGTACGCAATATTGCATAAATCAGTGAGTAGTATGATTTTATCCTTATTTGTCTAGAAAGCCTTTGCGAATCATAAAATTTTGGAGAAGTTGGTCGGGGCAATTGCCCAGTGGCCCCCCTTCTGGCTTCGCCCCTGCGTCAAGTTGTCCACTATTAAAAGGCTCTTTTTGAAATAGTGTTGCAAAGAGACATAGCCTAGTGACATACGAAACATTTTCACATCTTCCAAAAATTTAGGTTTCGCAGACACGAGTAGGAGCCAGCCTATATGTACGCAATACGATTGCGGTTACATACAGAGGTAAATACGTATCTAAAACCTCCATAACAGTGTCTTACTCTTGACTTTGAAATGGGATCAGGTACTCGGTCCAGGTAAATTTTAGATAGCAACCAAACACGATCTTAGTATTCGACGTGCTTTATTTTTATTTAATCTTTTTAACCCTCAAACCTCACAACCTCCCAACCTTATACACACATAATATGCTCTCTCATACTCTCATTCTCGCGCAGCGACTGATGACTGACATGCGATAATTAGCCAACCGGCCCTTGCCATTATTCCGACGCTTCCTTGTCTAGATTATTGTTCATTTACTTAGGGACACTAAACATCCTTGTTGCTTCACATTATTTACTCACTCCCTCTACTAACATTTACTTACCTTATTTAGCCATAGCAAGACTCTACGAAGCGTGATCATGCCCACTACTACGATGAAGTCACCTCTCAAATTTACTAAGACCTCCCCCCTGCAAGTGCGGGCTCTCGTACACGGTCAGGACTTTGATCACTTTTTTTGTAGCCATGAACGCTCTTGATCGTTGTAGACGATTCCCCACATTGTCGTGGGGGAGTGTTTCTGGGTTAGCACTTGCACTTTTCGGATCAACGGGCGAGAGATGGCGGTGACACTTGAGGACTTGTTCATGATCACTGGTCTTCGTTTTACTCCACGTCACCCTCCTTCCGAACACGCCTTGGATCGAGCAGGGCTCAGGGAACTCTTTGGTGACTAGGTCGGGCATATGCTACTCCTGGGAGACCATTCTAATATTGACAAGGCTCGAATTTTGACGGTTTTACTTGCCCTTACCTCAGTAGTGATGACCCCGCTACAACATGCTTCTCATTTTTGTTTTTCCTGATTGGGTTAGTCCTGGTCTGTCACGGTGGGGACTGTATACCGACTCGTTACGCCACCTATATGAGGGACCGCGTGACGTAGACAGTTAAAGTTGGGTTGGTGTTGCTTACGTTCACTTGACGGGAAGTCTGATGCTATATTCTCGTGCTAGTTCACTAACCGACGGGATTTGTGGCCTCTTCTGAGTTCTTAACGTGAGTCTTCTCATACCCTTGTGAATTTAATTACTCAGACCTACTCTCTCACATGCACTGACCCTTTTACTTGTATGCAGGTTTGGCAGTTTTAGTACTTATCCTAGATGGGGATGGTTTCCACTGCTCCTCCTGAATTCCTAGCGCTGCTTCGCTGATCCTGTGACCGTGCTCAGGCTCCGCGTGGGTACTCACTACTTTATCTCAAAGGATAGTTTCGGTCCATAGACAACATGTAGACTAGATTGGACCCTTTGGTGCTCTTATCGACGACGACATGCATACATATACGTCAGACAACTCACTAGACGTTGTGTCCTATTTGAGAGCCCACATTACTTGATTTAGTACTTTGGAAAGAGGGTGGCTAGCTTGGCAACACCTTAGGGTCTTGGTCGTTTCACAAGACTCATCACCACTACTGTACTACCCTGCTATAGTGGGTACCTTCTCTACCGAGGAGCTTGCCTCACCGTAGCGCGACACTCCTTATCTCGACCTGATCGTTCTTGGGGCGGTGACTATGGCTCATTTGCCTTGAGCCTTGCGGGGTCCAGTGACGGGTGCCGCTACAAGACCACAATGAGTAAATTTCACTTCTCTTTTTATTTACATGTTATATATGATTTCTTTGCTAACATGTCTTCTTTGCAGGGTGTGACCTCGAGCTCTCGGCTCCCTTCGATGAGCGTTGACTTTGACTTTGGAGACGGTCCAGTTGGGCACTAATCGATTGATACTCTACCACTTGTGGAGAGTGACTCGGAGAGACCTACCAACTTGAAAGGGGTAATCTTTGATTTTTTTCTCTTTGTCCTTTGATTGAGCAGAAGATCATTCTTTTAAACCTTGTCAATTTTGTATTCTAGTTCTATGTGCAAGAGGGTTTGGACCTTGTTACCGGCATCGACGCCATGAAGGCGATGATGAAGTGGTGATTTACTCAGCTGGCCAAGGGCCTTACTTATAAGACATAGAGTTTTTAGGAATAACACAACTTTAGAAGCAATTTTCCTATTATTCCATTTATGTGATTTCTTACCTTGTTACATATCTTGCAGGGTCTTGTCTTTCAGAAGACCGAGCAGTCACGTCGATCCACTCACCCTTTGCATCTTAGTAGAGAGACACTTGACAAACCTCGCCAGTACGAGTCTAACTAGCTAGAGTCTTCTCTTACGGCTTCCGTTGTTGTCTTTCAGTCAAGAGTGAAGACTACGACATAGAGAGGTCGTGGTGGTGCAGGGCGTTCTCGATTTCAGGCAGGCACTTCTTGCACGTCTCAGCCTCATGCAAGTCCAATTGGTGTACTAGAGACGACATTCGTACCACATAACACGAGTAGAAATTTTGGGATAAAACCCGTTTCAGGGAGTCCAATTATCTATTAACTCAGACTTTCAGATGTCGGGAGCAACCTTTGGAGACATTTTTGATTTCTTGTATCTATTAGTGACAGAGCATATATGTAGTATGTACATGTATAACTCTGAATATTTGCACCACTTTCCCCCTTGTTTATATGCAAACATGCGATTTAAGAGACATGCAACAATGTACAAACAAATTACAATTCCCCCTTCCATGTTTACGAATACATAACCAAAAAAAGGGTGGGCGGGTTGAGAATAAAATAAAAAAATGCACAATCAATATTACGATATTCACAAAAGGAAAATCAAATACATATTAAAAGATTCAACTCACGTCTGAAACAAAACATGGCACGAAAACAACCAAATAGGAGAATAAGGCTCTAAGGAGTATAAATAGTGTAGCGGCATTACACCAGACAGTATCGCCAGTACCGTTTTGGTGTTGGTGGTACATCGATTGTACCGCTGTTTTCCTTATTTCCTTATTTCGTCCAATTCCTCTATTTACTTTATTCCAAACCGGCCATATAACTCGACGCCCCTATAAATACCCCACACTACACCCTTACAATCTCACAAATCAAAACATCATTCAAACAAAAGGGTGATCAAGGGTGAAAAAACAAGTTTAGGGATAGCTAGAGTAAATTCAGGGGGGTAAATTCTTTGAATATTGAGCTTTTCCAACTTCTTTTTAAATGGATGAAATCCCCAACTAAAAGTGAGCGCAAATCCTTTGAGGTATTCCATCTAGACACTCTGTTATCTCTAAAACAAGTGAAACTAGAATATCAATTTTCTGAAATTGCTGCCAGATACTAGGACCATCACACACATTTCTTTAGGTTTGGAGATAAGGAGATTGTTAATACAAAGTATACTTAAGGGCGGGGGGGGGGGGGGATGAAG